>CM020520.1:16294450-16389908 GCA_009823395.1 Thamnaconus septentrionalis | reverse complement strand
ACTAGAGCCCACTTCAACAGTTTCCAAGATTGCACATTTTCATCCATAAGCTGGGCCACTAAATACTTAAACACTGGGTGTCAGAGCTGTGCACAGCCAGAATAACAAGGTTCCCACTTATGGGCAGGCCAGGCCAGATGAAGTCGATGTGGAAGTCACTTGAATAGTTCTAGGCGGGTTTCCAAGTGTCATCCAGGTTCTGCCACTGTCAAAGTATAAAGTAATTGTTATGGGAGATTAATAAAGCAGGAATATTAAATCAAATTAATGTATTAATTAAATTGCTAGAATATTATTTAATAAACAAATTAAATATTGGAACAGTTTTTGCAGTTTAAAATACTAGGGGTTGAACTGATTATAATAATAATAATAATAATAATAATAAACTTTTATTTGTACAGGCGCTAAATCACAACCAATTCGTCTCAAAAGCGCTTTATACAATCAGAAGAAGAACCAACTGGGCCCCGGAGCAAGCAAAATGCGACAGTGGCTGGGAAAAAACTCCCCTGTGGAAGAGAGCCTAGGGCAGAACCAGACTCCAGAGGGCCATCATCTGCCCTATGAGTAGTTGATTGAAATACAAAAAATGAGGAGAGACAGAGAAAGAGAGAAAGTAGTAGGAGTGAGCCAGGGTGGCAGACAGGACAGAGTGAAGAAAACAGATACACCAACCAGGCATTCACAAAAGCGGATATAAACACAAAAGAATAGGGGAAATAATTCAAGGCTGCTGTCCGTGTGGGCTGTAAGTGTCCATGCTTTGGAAGGCAGAGCCTATCCCGATGGACAATCTGCCGATAGGACAAGTCCAGGTCCTAGGCGTGGTGGTGGGACAAGCGATGACACTGGAAGACCCCAGGACAGCACAATCCAGCTCCTGGCGCAGTGGTCATCACCTGCGGGGACACAGAGACTGCGGCAGTATCATGCATATCTCCGAGCATACTGTACAAAGCATAATGAGAGCTAGTTTGGACAGAGTAGATAGAGTCAAAAGAGTCAAAGATTGATTGGGTGAGAGAGTGATAGAAGCTCCGCCTGCACAGCTGCACAGCGATCCACTGTGGCGGGGCGAAAGATCTCCCTCACAGGCGTAAGCCTATAGCAGCAACTGACAGTGGATGGAATCTAACTATAAGCTTTAAGAAAAGGAAAGTCTTAAGTCTACTCCTAAATAAACTAACTAACATCTGCCCCCTCACCGAGGCTGGAAGATGATTCCAAAATAAAGGTGCCAGGAAACTGAAACACCTACCTCCTGACCTAACTCTAGAAATTTTGGGATAACTAAAGACCTGAATCCTCAGGCGAAGGGCTCTTGGAGGATGATAAAGTTCAATTAGTTCCCTAATATAAGAAGGAGCCTGAGAATGAAGAGCTTTGTAAGTTAAAACTAGAATCTTAAATTCAATTCTAAATTTGACAGGCAGCCAATGCAAGGAAGCTAAGATTGGAGTAATATGCTGCCTCCTTCTAGTTTCAAAGTTAACAATCGTGCATAGAGTTTTGGATTAACTGTAATGTCCTAAAGGGATGAATTTGGGCATCCTGCTAGTACCGAGTTACAGTAATCTAGCCTAGATGTAACAAAAAGCATGGATTATTTTTTTTTTCAGCGTCTTTGAAGGACAAAAACCTCGAATTTTGGCAATGTTTCTTAAGTGGAAAAAAGCTGACCTACCCACATTCTGAATATGAGAATTAAAAGGTCAGGTCCTGATCAAAAGTGACTCCAAGATTCCTCACAGTAGGACTGGGTGTTGTACCAAATAGACCACCCTGTCCATCAGGCTCTGTCCCTACTCTCTACATGAACCAAATATAATGACCTCAGTTTTATCGGTATTAAGCAACAAGAAATTCTGTCATCAAGTTCTAACATCCACGAAGACAAGATTCCAATTTGGCCAACTGATGAGCCTCATTTGCCTTAAAAGACAAGTACAGCTGTGTGTCATCTGCATAGGAATGGGAAACTGATGTATGCTTTCTGATGATGTCACCAAGAGGTGACATGTGGATATTGAAGAGGAGTGGTCCAAGTACAGATCCTTGCGGGACACCATGACTAACCCTCCCTACGTTCCGATGAATGATTATGAACATGAACAAACTGAAAGCGGTCAGACAAGTAAGATCCAAACCAGTCCAAAGCGCGATCCTTGATGCCAATAGCATTTTCTAATCTCTAAGAAGAATGCTGTGGTCAACTGTATCAAATGCTGCACTGAGATCTAGAAGGACCAGAACAGAGAGAAGACCTCGGTCAGATGCACACAAGAGATCATTATTTACCTTAAGCAATGCAGGTTTTTCAAGTGCTATGTCCAACTCTGAAGCCTGACTGAAAAACCTCAAATAGTTGCTGTCGTTCAAAGAAGTCCACAAGCTGCCTAGCAACAACTTTTCTAAGATCTTAGAGAAAGCGGAAGGTTGAGATTGGCCTATAATTTGAAAAGCACACTCGAGGTCAAATTGGGTTTCTTGATCAGGGGCTTGATTACAGCCACTTTGAGGCATGAGGACAAAACCTGTTGATAGAGAATGATTGATAATTCTAAGAATGACACAATGAAGCAATGGAAACCTCCTTGAGAAGCCTGGTTGGAATTGGGTCCAAAAGACTCGTAATTAGAACAGCAGAGGAGACAAGAGAATCAAGTTCAGAGAGTCCAACTTGCGAAAACTCCCGAAATAAACACTGGGGTTGCCATGTTGAGAAAGATCTGCCATGTGACCAGTGGAAGACAAAGGAGACAAAGAAGACAAAGAATTCCCAATCTCAGTTCTAATATCTTCTACTTTTGCTGGAAGAAATTCAAGAAGAAATCGCTGCTTGACAGGCCAATAGGGACGCATGGCTCAACACAATGATGGCTCCTCGTCAGCTTAGCAACTGTACTAAATAAAAACTTTGGATTGTTCTTGTTGGAGTCAATAAGAGCAGAATAGTAGGAAGTTCTACTGATCGCATGGGGCCTTTTTATAGGACCTAAAGCAATCCTGCCAAGTCTTGAAGGATGAAGCTGTTTTTAATGACGCCAAGTTCTCTCAAGCCTTTCCAAATTTTGTTTTAATTTGCGAGTAGAGAAATAAACCAAGGGGCTGATCGATCCTGCCGATTCATTCTTACCTTATAAGGGCAAGATCATCCAATGTTGATTTCAGAATACCAGAAAAGCGATCTGTCAGGAGTCAAGATCAAGATCAGTCAAGTGGGTGGGGGGGAGGCGGAAGCATGTCCAGAGGTACAAGAGCATCAAGCAGATCAGGAAGCCTCTCTTTAAATTCAGCAACAACAGAGTCCGAAATGTTTCTACTCATTATAGACCTTGCTTGGGGAATGTGATCCATACAATAAAGCCGAAAGTGATCCAGAAAGTGGTCAGACAAAAGCGTCATTTCGGGGAAAGATTGTCAACTGCTCCACACCAAGTCCAAAGTGAGCACAAGATCCAAAAGTATGACTATGCTTATGAGTGGGTACATTCACAACAGAAGAAAGCCTAAGGAGTCAAGGATAGATTTGAAATGAGAACTCAGACTGTCCTCTCAATGTCAACATGGATATTAAAATCTCCAATCACTATGATCTTATCCTTAGTCAATGCTAAAGTAAAAGTAAC
Source organism: Thamnaconus septentrionalis (assembly GCA_009823395.1). Taxonomy (NCBI): domain Eukaryota; kingdom Metazoa; phylum Chordata; class Actinopteri; order Tetraodontiformes; family Monacanthidae; genus Thamnaconus; species Thamnaconus septentrionalis. The sequence goes on along the minus strand of CM020520.1, from coordinate 16,386,276 downwards.
AAAAAACTCTGAAAATTCATCTAAGAAGGAAGAATATGGACCGGGGGACGGTAGACAACAATGAATTCAACGGAATCTGCCTGTCTATCAGGTGACAGAAAAATAGACATAGCTAAACTCTCAAATGAACTATAAATAGATCGAGCCTTGAGATTGACTAACAAACTGGAATTATAAATAGCTGCAGCGCATACCTCCTCGACCACTATCACAGGCCTGATGAGTATTAATATGACTAGGAGGTGGCTTCATTAAGACTAAAACATTCATCTTGGCGTAACCATGTCTCTGTGAGGCCAAAAATATCAACATTATGTTCACTAATCAAATCATGAACTAAAACTGCCTTGGAATGTAGAGACCTAATGTTAAGGAGGCCACATTTCACCATTTTGTTTGTGGGAGACCCTGGAGCCACCTCCGACCGGGCCCCTTATTTCTACAATCTATTGAATTAGGTTACTATAATCGATTGGAGATTTGCACAGCATAAGAGGTTTGGAGGTGCGAGGGACCGACACAACTTCTATTGGAAAAGACTGGCAGGGGCTTGGGGGACTTACTAACGGCTGGGGACGGCAGTGAGAGAAGCCCAGAGTAGCGTGTGGGACTACAACTCTGTTGCCTGGTCTCCACCCTGGAGCATCAGTGAGTGGAAGCTAAAATTTTAACTATATTGCTAGATAAAGAGCTGCACCTTCCGGGTGGGATGAATGCCATCCCTCCTAACAAGACCAGGCTTGCCCCAGAAAGGCTTCCAGTTATCTACAAAGCCCACCGAGTTACTGGGACACCACCCTGACAGCCAACGGTGAAAAGATGACATGCGGCTAAACATCTCATCGTTCCTAACATTTGGCAAGGGCCAGAGAAAACTACTTCGTCCGACATGGTCTGAGCAAATGCGCACACAGAAGCTACGTTTAACTTAGTGACCTCGGACGTTTTCAGGCGTGCATCATTGAAACCACAGTGAATTACAATCCGCCTAAATCTCCGTTTATTCTTAGCCATTAGCTTTAAATGCCCTTCAATATCGCCGCCCTGGCCCCGGGATGCACTTCACTGTGGCCGATGGCTGTCCTACGTTAACATGCCTCACTATAGACGAGGCCGATCACCAGAGTGTCAATCTCAGTCGGCGTGCTGCTGAGTGGGGCAAACTTATTCGAGACATGGACGGAGGGGGCCTGGTGTTGAGAATGGTGGTGGTGCCGGCAGACTTGTTAAGGCTACGCTTCCTCCTGACAGTCACCCAACCGACCTTTCCCGGCTGCTCGGGAGACGCGAAGGGAGGGAACTAGTGGGACCTAGAGACTCCCGACGCTACGCTAGCGAATGAACGCTCCGCTCCAGCTAGGCTAACCCTACTAGCTACGGGACTACTATGCTCGAAGGGCGAAGACGTTCCTCAAGCTGGCTAAGTCTCGCCTCAAGCGCTAACATAGCACTACATTTAATATACATCCCTGACTCTGTAATTGAGGACGAGCTAAAGCTAAGCATCTGGCAGTGTGAGCAGAAAAGACGGGAGGGAGAGAGGAGGACAGGGGAGAGGTGAGAGGGAGAAGCTATGGCTTCGACTGTGCTTGTGCAAACAGATAGAGATAGGTGTATTGAGAAGAGACTAAATAATTTGGAGAACGATCACCTTTTAAGAGAGAACAGTCGAGTGGTTCGCTCAGTCAGAGCTCAAGAGCGGCGTGGCTGGCTGGCCGGCTGTGCTGTCGCCTCCTGTGTGACGCTGTCGCCTCCTGTGTGACGCTGTCGCCTCCTGTGTGACGCTGTCGCCTCCTGTGTGACGCTGTCGCCTCCTGTGTGACGCTGTCGCCTCCTGTGTGACGCTGTCGCCTCCTGTGTGACGCTGTCGCCTCCTGTGTGACGCTGTCGCCTCCTGTACAGTTGCCTCCAATACAGTTTCCTACAATGGACAACTGAACCATTACTAACATTATTATTACATTATTTAATTGTATCAATACAAACCATTATAAAATTATGAGAAGATACCCTCGCCCCACTGTTTTCTACATAAATATACTGTGAGATTAATGAAGGCTTGAAAAGACCGACAAAAAAATAAAAACATAACTTTGATTTAAGAAAGAGTGTTAAACATGGAGAAAAGGGTTTTCTGTCCACAGCAAAAATAGTTAAACATGGTTCTACATTTCACCTCACGTGTCCTTCTCCCAGTTATTCCGGTATAAGGAAAAGTCCTCCTGGCATTAGGCCGACATGACCGGCAACCTTGAATGACAAAAAGACAAAAGAAAAGCCATGGTGCAATGCGTTATAAACATGTGAAATGTCTAAAAATTGAGGTTGTCTCATTACTGTCCAATTCATTATATAAACCATTACTGTTTTTACAACATCGAAACTGCATGTGCAGTTGAATTAAAATGAATTGAATTAAATGACAACTCCTGACTGATGTAGAGCCCTAATGTGTGTGACTGTGAATAGAATAGGGATGCCAAGATGTATGAATCACAAAACAACAATGGCAACAACACAAAGGACAGTAAAATACATTAATTAAATATTGTCATGGCCACTAAATTCATTTAATGAAGGTTTGTCTTTGGAGTCTATGATATTGTGAGGTGTAAGAAAAGTGTAATACAAGATCATGCAAAAGAAAAAGTACCCTCTCTTTTCTTCTTTTTAGGACTGGGCTTGGGCCTTCTCCCTCTCTTTTGCTCATATCGAGTGTTATGATGTGGAGTTGAAGAAGGCAAAGCAGAGAAGAGATTATCAGTAGCATGAGAAAAGGGGTAGGAGAGCAATAAGCAGGAAGAGAGTGGCAGGAGAGGAGAGAGAGTGGCAAGAGGAGGAGAGAGTGGCAGGAGGAGGAGAGAGTGGCAAGAGGAGGGAGAGAGTGGCAAGAGGAGGAGAGAGAGTGGCAGGAGGAGGAGAGAGAGTGGCAAGAGGAGAGAGAAAGTGGCAGGAGGAGGAGAGAGAGAGGAAGGAGAAGAGAGAGAGTGGCAAGAGGAGAGAGAGAGAGTGGCAGGAGGAGGAGAGAGAGTGGCAGGAGGAGGAGAGAGTGGCAAGAGGTGGAGAGAGTGGCAAGAGGAGGAGAGAGAGTGGCAGGAGGAGGAGAGAGTGGCAAGAGGAGGAGAGAGAGGTGGAAGGAGAAGAGAGAGAGTGGAAGGAGAGAGAGAGTGGCAGGAGGAGGAGAGAGGTGGAAGGAGAAGAGAGTGGAAGGAGAGAGAGAGAGTGGCAGGAGGAGGGAGAGAGTGGCAGGAGGAGGAGAGAGTAGCAGGAGGGGAGAGAGAGTGGCAGGAGGAGGAGAGAGAGTAGCAGGAGGAGGAGAGAGAGTGGCAGGAGGAGGAGAGAGAGAGTAGGAGAGGAGAGAGAGAGTGGCAAGAGGAGGAGAGAGAGTGGCAGGTGGAGGAGAGAGAGTGGCAAGAGTAGAGAGAGAGTAGCAGGAGAAGAGAGAGTAGCAGGAGGTGGTGAGAGTGGCAGGAGAAGAGAGAGTGGCAGGAGGAGGAGAGAGAGTGGCAGGAGGAGGAGAGAGAGTGGCAGGAGGAGAGAGAGTAGCAGGAGGAGGAGAAAGTGGCAGGAGGAGGAGAGAGAGTGGCAAGAGGAGGAGAGAGAGAGTCGCAGGAGGAGGAGAGAGAGAGGCAAGAGGAGGAGAGAGAGTGGCAGGTGGAGGAGAGAGAGTGGCAAGAGTAGGAGAGAGTAGCAGGAGAGAGAGTAGCAGGAGGTGGTGAGAGTGGCAGGAGAGAGAGAGAGAGTGGCAGGAGGAGGAGAGAGTGGCAGGAGGAGGAGAGAGAGTGGCAGGAGGAGGAGAGAGAGTAGCAGGAGGAGGAGAGAAAGTGGCAGGAGGAGGAGAGAGAGTGGCAAGAGGAGGAGAGAAAGTGGCAGGAGGAGGAGAGAGAGTGGCAGGAGGAGGAGAGAGAGAGTGGAAGGAGAAGAGAGTGGCAGGAGGAGGAGAGAGAGAGAGTGGCAGGAGGAGGAGAGAGAGTAGCAAGAGGAGGAGAGAGAGTGGCAAGGAGGAGAGAGAGTGGCAGGAGGAGGAGAGAGAGTGGCAGGAGGAGGAGAGAGTGGCAAGAGGTGGAGAGAGTTGCAAGAGGAGGAGAGGTGGCAAGAGGAGGAGAGTGGCAAGAGGAGGAGAGAGAGTGGCAGGAGGAGAGAGAGAGGGCAGGAGGAGGAGAGAGAGAGGAGGAGGAGAGAGAGAGAGAGTGGAAGGAGAGGAGGAGAGAGAGTGGCAGGAGGAGGAGAGAGTGGAGAGAGGAGGAGAAGAGAGGCAGGAGGAGAGAGAGAGTGGCAGGAGGAGGAGGAGAGAGAGTGAGGAGGAGGAGAGAGTGGAGGAGAGAGTGGCAAGAGGAGAGAGAGAGTGGCAGGAGGAGGAGAGAGAGCAGGAGGAGGAGAGAGAGCAGGCAGGAGGAGAGAGAGTGGCAGGAGGAGAGAGGAGGAGGAGAGTGGCAGGAGGAGGAGAGAGAGTAGCAGGAGGAGGAGAGAAGTGGCAGGAGGAGGAGAGAGCAGGCAGGAGAGAAGAGAGTGGCAGGAGGAGGAGAGAGAGAGTGGCAGGAGGAGAGAGTGGCAGGAGGAGGAGAGAGTGGCAGGAGGAGAGAGAGAGTGGCAGGAGGAGAGAGAGAGTGGCAGGAGGAGAGAGAGAGTGGCAGGAGGAGGAGAGAGTGGCAAGGAGGAGAGAGTGGCAGGAGGAGGAGGAGAGTGGCAGGAGGAGAGAGAGTGGCAGGAGGAGGAGAGAGAAGGAGGAGGAGAGAGCAGGAGGAGAGAGTGGAGGAGAGAGAGAGGAGGCAGGAGGAGGAGAGAGTGGCAGGAGGAGAGAGAGCAGGAGGAGGAGAGAGTGGCAGGAGGAGGAGAGAGTGGCAGGAGGAGGAGAGAGAGAGCAGGAGGGAGAGGAGGGCAGGCAGGAGGGAGAGAGTGGCAGGAGGAGGAGAGAGAGTGGCAGGAGGAGGAGAGAGAGAGGCAGGAGGAGGAGAGAGAGAGTGGGAGGAGGAGAGAGAGGTGGCAGGAGGAGGAGAGAGAGTGGCAGGAGAGAGAGTGGCAGGAGGAGGAGAGAGAGTGGCAGGAGGTGGGAGAGAGTGGCAGGAGGAGGAGAGAGAGGCAGGAGGAGAGAGAGAGGCAGGAGGAGGAGAGAGTGGAGAGGAGGGGAGGCAGGAGGAGGAGAGAGTGGCAGGAGGGAGAGAGTGGAGAGGAGGAGAGAGAGTGGCAGGAGAGGAGAGTGGCAGGAGGAGGAGAGAGAGTGGGAGGAGGAGAGAGAGTGGCAGGAGGAGAGAGAGTGGCAGGAGGAGGAGAGAGAGAGTGGCAGGAGGAGGAGAGAGAGAGTGGCAGGAGGAGGAGAGAGTAGCAGGAGGTGGAGAGAGAGTGGCAGGAGGAGGAGAGAGAGTGGCAGGAGGTGGTGAGAGAGAGTGGCAGGAGGAGAGAGAGTGGCAGGAGGAGGAGAGAGAGAGTGGAAGGAGAAGAGAGAGTGGTAGGAGGAGGAGAGAGAGTAGCAGGAGGAGGAGAGAGAGAGTGGAAGGAGTAGAGAGAGAGGCAGGAGGAGGAGAGAGAGTGGCAGGAGGAGGAGAGAGAGCAAGAGGAGGGGGGGAGAGAGTAGCAGGAGGAGGAGAGAGAGTGGCAGGAGGAGGAGAGAGAGTGGCAGGAGGAGGAGAGAGTGGCAGGAGGAGGAGAGAGAGTGGCAGGAGAAGAGAGAGAGTGGCAGGAGGGGGAGAGAGTAGCATGAGGAGGAGAGAGAGTGGCAGGAGAAGAGAGAGAGTGGCAGGAGGAGGAGAGAGAGTGGCAGGAGGGGGAGAGAGAGTAGCAGGAGGAGGGGGAGAGAGTGGCAGGAGGAGGAGAGAGAGTGGCAGGAGGAGGAGAGAGAGAGTGGAAGGAGAAGAGAGAGTGGCAGGAGGAGGTGGTGAGAGTGGCAGGAGAAGAGAGAGTAGCAGGAGGTGGTGAGAGTGGCAGGAGAAGAGAGAGTAGCAGGAGGTGGTGAGAGTGGCAGGAGAAGAGAGAGTAGCAGGAGGTGGTGAGAGTAGCAGGAGGAGGAGAGAGAGTAGCAGGAACTTTCCACAATGATGAGGTTGAGGGCCCATCATCTGCAATTCAGCATTCTGCAGGTAGTCAACCTCAAACCAAGCGTATTCAGCTGTCATAATCCTGTTTATAAATAATACACATAAACTGTATACTTGTAATACAAGTCAAACAAATGTAATTCTCACAAAGGGATTTTTGATATGTATGCACTTTGTACCTGTTATGAATAAAAAAAAACATTCATAACTAAACTCAGTTGTTTGTTTCCATCTCTATAAGTTAACAAAGATACCTAGATACCTATGAAACACTTGTTTATCTTGCTGAAACTAATACTACTAGGTTACTAGTATTAGATACACCAGTATACTCTCCTGGAGCACAGATCAACCCACTCAAACAAACAAAAAGCATTTTACTCAGTCAGATAAGATTTCTAAATGCTGGATGCTACACTGTTTTGTGCATTATTTGGGTAAATAAAATAGTTGTATTATTCATACCTCAGCCTACAATTTATTATGACCTAAGACATAAGGGCATTTAAAAAACAAAAAAAATGTCATTCCAGCGTGCCACCCTTCCACAGTCTGTGCCCCTAGCTTGCCCCCCCAAGAAAAACATTCTAGAACCGCCCCTGGGTTGTAGCCACCCCCCAATTTAAAAAAAAAAAACGAAAAAAAAAAAACCTTCACCCCTCCCTCCGACAGGTTATAATAAGACTTGCCTCGGACGCTCGCATCACACACTCTTTTCCGACGAAAGAAAGAAAGAAAGATGAGCTTCACTCTTCCGCGCAGACTTCCCAGCCGCCGTCTCACACCGCGACGCCTGCTACCGTCCGCGGCAGGGACGGAGGACAGCCGGACGGAGCCAAAGCCGATGGACTGGCAAAGCCGATCGAGGAGGACGAGGAAGGTCAGTGGACGTGCGACTGCTTCGAGGGCTGGAGGAAAAAGAAAAGAAAAGTCGACTGCGGCGCCAAAGGCCGCAGAGGGTGAGGTCAGGTTGTGGGCACTGGATATGACTCGCTTGGAAAGCAGTTCATATCTCGGATAGATAACTACCGACGACTCCAAGTTCCTGCTGCTCAGAAAAGGCTTGCTGAAAGTGACAGCCCTGACAATGCAAAGAAAGTGTGCAGAGATGCGTATGGCTGCATTAACCCTGAGCCAGAGCTTCCTGTCGCTGAAACAAAACAGTTGCAAGAGCAAAAACAAGTCGAGCTACAGAAGATGTACAAAGACAAAGACAAAGATACAAAGAAAATAGAAAGACTGATGGTTGAGACCTTTCCCTCACAGAGGAGAGACATACTGTCAGGACTGAAGGGGACAGATGAAATCCTGAAGAAATGGCCTTTCCTCTGCGTGGAAACTGGAATGAAAGTTCACTTCAGAGAACTCACAGGTGTCCGAATTGATGACAGCTTTGAGGAGTCCACAGCCACCAAATTCAAAAGAATATTACAGTTTTTTTCAGTTTGTTAAAACTGAGCCATCCAGCAGAGCAGGTGTTATTTTAAACAAAGCCATGGCAGGAGGTGGTGCAGCTTGTGCCGCTGTCCTGATGCTTCTGGCTCATTTCAATGAGCAAGAAGACAAGATGTTCATAAATGTTGATGACGCTGCCATTGCGACTGATCTGGACACCACCAAACTACCATGGATGTTTGTTAAAAAAAAATATTTTCATGTCTGTTAAATCACTTAACCATTTTTATGTTGAATCATGGTAATCAAAATATACTTGTACTTTTCACAGGTAACAACCCACTCGTTGCCAAGACATTTATGTTTGCAGTGGACCAAGTTATAGTCAACGAGCAACTGCCATGCTTCACCAAAGCATTACAGATGATGTTTTGTTCATATTACCTGCATAACATTGACTACCCAGTGGAACTTGCAACTACTCTGGAGTTCATACAAAGGTACGCTTTCAGTGTGCATTCCACATAACTGTGAAAGATAGTCAGTGTGTGTGTGTGTGTGACTAAGTAATCCAACAGAAGTATTGTGAGAATGAAATGTATTCCATCCAAAAACAAATTATTTCAACTGTTAATAGAATTCTGTGAAAAATGTCTTTTTTCAACAGATGCGTCTTCAAAATCAACCCAGATAAAGGGGCCAAAGTGAAAAGAAAACAAAATGGACGTCAGTATGCTGTCAATCCAAGGGTGCTGAGCCTCATTTCCAAAATTGCCAATTTTGAATGGACAGAGTAAAAGAGTAAGATCACCGCCCCACCAAATAAACATAATCATCAGTCAAGCAATACATTTAAAAGTTATAGTTTAGTGCTGTAATGATCTACTCAATACACGATTCAATATTGTCATGATACCTCGAACTAAACTTAACCTCCTAAGGTCTTGCGTCCACATGTGTAGATATCACTTTATTTTACTTATTTAATTTCAGCAAATCCAAAGTAGAAAGACATGGACGCTGTAGACTTAAATATTTATTTATCACAAGTCAGATCATTATCGCAACACACAACAGCATTATCGTGCGTCGTATGTTTTCCTAATATCGTGCAGCCCTACTACACATGTAGCTTACCAGTGTGAATGAATAATGGGCTCAATGTAAAGTGTTTGGGCTCTTTGAATAGCGCTCTATCAATCCAATCCATTATTAATAAGATCAACATTTATTTTTAAGTTTCAAATGAATTATTTCACTCGTAAACCGTGTAATAGATGGAATAATGTATAGTTGTTCTCTCTACTTATACTGCAACATTCTCTTTTAATATTTAGAATGACTACAGTGATATGACACAAGTTTGGTTAAAGAACATAAGTTTTATTAAAAACTGAATGAACTGATGAGACCTGTGACAGCCATGACGTCATGACACCTCGTCAATTCTTTCTCGTAACAGCCAGTAGATGCCACTCTTTAGACTGTATGGAATTCCTCAATGCAGTGGGGTGCACGAGATTGTTGACGGGGTGCGCTGGGTCAGACTTTGGACACCCTGGTGTAGAGGAAAGAAACAATTTGTAAATTGTGCCTTATGTAATTAAAATAACAATTCTTTCTTTTTTTTCCATACAGACATCTGATGTCTGAAAGAGGGCCTCCTTGGAACCCCAAACCTGTTCAGGATGTTGCCATGAGAGCTGTTTTTTGCTGTTGCTCCTTGATGTCTGCCAGCTGTTGTCCTCGGGTCAAGAAAGAAAGCTTTTGAGTGTTTTTATTCAATATTTAAAAAATGTGTTATTGATGTGACTTTCTGCTCAGGGAGGCTGAGATTGTTTTCGTTTTATTTGTTTTTCTGAACCTGTCTTCATGGCAAACCTTTGCTCGCTCCCCTCTAGTTTGACATTTGAAAATGGCTTTAACTGATCTGTCTAGTATTTTACTTATGAATAAGAACACAACCAGATTATAACAAAGCTTATAATTTCTTATAATTCTTCCTGTAGCCCCTCTTATAAATTGCTCTGAAAGCTGTTTTGTTTTTGATGTCGCCCAGTGTGGCAGAGTGTTAATGTCACGAAGATGATTATTCTTTGTTGGTCAGCCAAGGCTAATAATAAAGGGGGTCTGTTGCATCAGTGGATGTGTTACTCTGAAGTATTACATTTTCTCAACACTTTTAATGGTCCACACAAATCCACACAAAAGACATATATTAAAATAATTCTGCTCTTGAGATTTTTTCATGCATGTTGCTGCTCTGAAGAACCTCACAATTCTTACTTTCTGCCTGGACTGCCTGCAATGCAATGATTTTCTTGCTGTACTCATTTGACGTCAGTTAGGCCCACTTGTAACTGTTTAGGGGGATCGTATCACAAGTACACATCTTGAAGCATCTGTTCGCACATGGCATTAACATGCGTCTCGAACGTGCCTCTTGTGATCGCATTAGTGCATTTTTAACCACTAGGGGCAGTAAAGCGCAAAACTACGGCTAGTTTCACCTGAAAACGAATAAGAATCAACTTCCTGTTTGCGGACTATATCAAGTCACTGGTTTTAATTCTACTGCAGCTCGTATGGATCTGAACGAGGAGTAACGACTGGTGGGACAGAGTGGCGATGATTTCATTTTCGGATCAACAGTGGCTGGCAAATTTTCGGATGCAACGTCGCACATTTAATCTCATATGTGGGGAAACTGCGACCGCTGCTCCACTGACAAAATACGCTAATGCGGAATGAAATTTATTAGCATCCTAATAAAAGAGTCTAACAAAAATGATTTGTTTTCGCTTCTTGTTTATAACTTTATATTGACGACGACCAAGTACGTACACGGGAGAGGTGAGCGGAGTAGGCGGTCGTTAATGTGGACTGAGCTCGCATTCTGTTCGCACGTCCGTGACGAATGCAATTTTATGCGAAGCGAAGCGAATACCCAAACCACCTCCCCGAAGTGGTTTGGGTATTCAGATGACAAAACGGATTTGGACTGTTTGCACTTGGTTACTTCGTGTGTTTTTTGCCGATCGGAATACGAAAAACGCATGAAATGACCAAGTGCAAACAGGGCCAGAGTTTTTTCTCCATAGTGAATTTGGTAGCATGTTGCACTTCTGGCTAGTCAAACAATGATGTCACGGCGACTGAAAGTACATAAGTGCATGCTTAAAGTATCTCTGTCTATACAGACGTGAGAATGCGATCTTTGTCCACATTAACGACCACCCACTCTGCTCACCTCTCCCGTGTCAGCGGAAGTACGTACTTTAATTGGTCGGCGGGGGGGCGGAAGCACGCTATCGCTGTTGCGCTACGCTAACGTGTCGGCAAAGTTACGTGCCGCCAAAGTTTCGTTGGGCGGGGGGGTTATGACCTTCACGCGGCCCGGATTCAGACACGCAGCGGGCCGGATGTGGCCCGCGGGCCGTAGTTTGGCCTTGCCACACATGCGTCATTTCCTTTTGAAAAGCTAAGCGCTTGCTGGGGGCAGTAAAGCACAAAACCGTGGCATTGAGTGAGAAAGGTAGTGTGATATCTAAATTGTCACCATTTTCGTTATTTCCCTTTTATCTTCCAGGGCACATACAACTACATGTTAAACTACAGTTTGAATGTGAAAGTACACATGTATATAAAATCAAAATGATCTACTTTAAATTTACAGCAAAAAAAAACACATTTTTGTTAGTATGGGTTGATGTCTTTAATTTTACAGTTTTCTATGGTATTTTTAAAAAAAAAGAAAAACTACAGTAATTATTTAGTGCAGGGGTCTCAAACTCACTTTACCTGGGGGCCGCTGGAGGCAGAGACTGGGTGAAGATGGGCCGCATGGGGTATTCCACAAGAAAAGCTTAGTTAAAAATAAATGAAAAAAATAAATAAATAAATAAACAAATTCTTTTTTGATTTTAAGATTTGCAGCCTGTTTGGCTCTCTCATCTCCCAGATATTTTGCATCCTCCTCAGCATGTCTAGTTGTGTAATGACGTTTCAAATTGTATTCCTTTCTCTGTGCAAATAAGACACATCGGGGTGCCCCTGTGTTCAACAAAGAAATATTGCATCTCCCACTTTCTCTGGAATTGTCTTTGCTCATCACCAACCTTTCTCTTCACTGCAGGCTTTGAAAAAGACGTTAGGGCTGTGGAATTTATTTTAAGTCCATTTGGTGTCACTGATTGGCCCGCGGGCCGCGAGTTTGAGACCCCTGATTTAGAGTAATTAACCATAAAATTAGGCCTTTTTTTTTTTTTAAAGTGTACGGAGATGTGCTCTTAGTCAGAGGACTGCAGGGGATGTTAAATGATGCTCCCCCGTTGTTGGAATTACGCACACAAAGGCAACCCCGCATGTGCCATTACAGAAGCGCTCCAAACCACTGATCAAGTCTAACTTCAACGTCATCCAGTTGAGCTTTATTTTAGACAACAGAAGGAGGAGTACACCGTTCCTGGAGGTACTGCAATACCGGGTCGATGCGTGGAGTGGACGGAGCAAGCCCCTATTCCATCTCCCCTGTTCCAAAATCAATTTAATATATGGTCCCCGGGTGGGGACGTATCAGATATTAAACTGATAAGAACAGATACTACACTTGATCTTAGCCAAAAGGCCGAGAAGCGATACCACATCACTGGCGAGCACAGGGCGTCCTTCCGCTCACAGCCACCCTCGCTCACGGCGGATCACGGCAGCATTTACTTGGCCTCAACAACAACACCACGGTGCTAAAAGTGTGGATGGCTTATTGTGATTATTTTGCTATGCCTCCATGATGCAGTCAGAAGTGCTGTTTTGGTTAGAAAGACTCACATGGTTGATGACGTACAGCATAAACCAGTGCACTGCTTCATGAAGTATGGAAACCCTATCACTGGTTTGGTTGTCTCGACTCAGAGCCGAGTTGAGCTTTCGAAGTCAATGGAGAATTGATGGACAGGGGTTTGGTTTGACAGTGTTGCATTCAGCACTAAATATTCTATAACATTTAAAATCAATTAAAACAGTTGACGTAAGCGCCGTAACATGCAAATTGGTGGGAGTTGATGAGGAATCACGGTGTGTAGACGCTAACGCTACTCAAACAGCTTAGATGAAAAAAACTGAGTGTGATTTGGGTTTGTGCTTCATTATGACAATCTTGGACTTAGACTGAGGCGACAGTTCGATTCCCATCAATGCGTAGTGTTATTTAGCTCATCTATTCTACATTTTAAATAGATCACATTTGACATCTGACCCACTGATCACTTACTATTGAACATGTTTTTAAACTATGGGCTATTTAGTCTTGTTTTAGGATATAATATAATTCATTGCACAAACTGTCAGGCTAAGTATAGAGCTATAGTCTACTACAATCAGTCGGGCCAAATAAGAAACATTGTCTTTATTGTTCATTTTTATTTTATTGTGTCAGCATTGAACCATACAACCATGTAGTGTTGTCCAACAAGAATGCATGGTGAATCAAATCCCAAACAACCTATGAAACAATGAACACCTTTCCATTGCACTTCATTTTATTGACCACTAGATGACCTCCTCGAGCACTGTGTCATTGAAGCCTCGAGGAAAAGAAACATTTTTTGGAACAAGTGTGGAAGCTTCAACAAAGCCTCGATCGGCCATCACTACTCCTATGATTATAAAGAATACTAAATGACAGAAAGTGCTGAGAATAATCAAGTTCTCATCTTTTATTTCAGACCGCAGAGATGTCTCATACTTACAAAACAATGGAGCAAACAATAAATTGAAACAATAAAATAAAATGTACTTTGTATTTCAAAGAGGTGGCAAAACAGATGCTGAAATAAGTGCATACCTGAACAAAGTGTCAACTCTTATTGCGCGGTCTGCTGGGAGTTTTGACGCACATTATAAAACATAGTTGCTGTGTGTTTGTGTGTCGGGGGAGGGGGGCGCAAACTGTCTAAGTTATTAATTAATAACTACTGTTAATATTTATACATATATATATTAATATTAACAGTAGTTAATATCACATTTCAATCACAGAGTGATGAAATGTTGTTTTTATTTTTCATTCAAATTATATTATATTATATTATTTTTAGAAAGACGGCACATTCCAGCTCTACCTACTAATATGCTTTAAATGGCAGTAGATTCCATCTGTGACGGACGTTAAATGTTCGCCAGTTGAAATGGTGCATGCACGACGCATATTAATCTAATGTCATAAATCGGGAAATATCGAAAAAGTCTTGGTTCGTAATCGCGAGCGCGACTCACATCGGGAACCCGTCGGAAAGCGTCTCATAAATCCACGCGTGCAGGCACTCAGATCGGGTTGCGACAGTGGTAAAGGAAGACCAAGGCTTTGAGGTTTTGATTGGTTGTCGTTTTTCTTCTTCGTCTTCTTTTTCTTCTTCGTCTTCTTCACTTTTTGTAAATAACGTTCTCAAAGGAACGGGAGGAAAATGGTTGCGCTTGAGTGAAGTAAACAAAAAATGGGGGGATTATAAAATTACACAAACCTCGCATATTTTGCGCCTTGAATTACGCCATCGCATAATCGCGTTTTTCTGGAGGGACGGATTAGACCACTGAGCAGTTAGTAGCAATAGCCAATCAGATCTGGAGTCTCCGATGGCAAGGTCAGCTAGCTGGCTTTACGCTGAACTTCACACGTAAGCATCCTGTGATTGGATAAGAAGCCCTGAGAACCTTGAAGACTGAACTCAACCTGGAGATCCAGTTGCCACCACGGTGAACCCGTAATACTTGAAGGAGAATATAAAGATTTAGTTGCCGAACCATCTGCAATTTCAAATATATAAACCGTGGTGCATTGAATTGGAGACAATGTTCAGTTTATTGGTCCAGTTTGGACAAGAGTTGAAGCTCATTTTGTTTTAATTTAGGGTTGATTAAATATGACGTCGCTAAAGGCCGAGGCTAGAAATGCATATAACATAATATAATATAATATAATATAATAGTATATTATATTTTATATTATTTATTAATATAGCATTATATAATCACTATATATGAATTCACATGATCATGGATGTTATGATGCAATAAAGTAAATACAATGTGAGTCAGTAAAGTACCCGTTCTCTACTTGTTCTGTAAAATAGTGGTGTGTATGTGTGTGCGTGCGTGTGTTTGTGCGTGTGTGTGTGTGTGTGTGCATACTTTTTTTAATCCTGTTTTTGCTGAGCAGCAGATGAAGCTGCTTTGCTAACTGTTAGTTGACCTTTGACCTTGTGCTGAGTTACTGCTGACTCTCTGCCTCCCCCCTCTGGTGAGCAGCTGGTCCTGCAGCCTGACATCAGTCACGTCAGCTCATTGACTGGCACCAGTTCACTGCCAGGAAACACTCCCACTGCTATCTGGATTGTCTTGTTGCTTTATTGCTTCAATTCAACACTTGATCATTGACTTGACATTGTTGTGCAATATAGACTGATGGCATATTTCATGACTTATTGATTGACTATTGTCACATTGAGCCAACAAGCAGAATCAAAAGAGAAAATTCTCTCACAATATTTACATGCATTCATCTGATTGTTGACAAACGGATCAACAGTCAGAAGGTTGATGAGATGGATGAGTTGTTGAAAGGTCAAAGGTCAGGGTGGAAAGGTCCAGAGTGGAAACAGACCTCAGCTGTGTTTCCACAGTAATAAAGTTGTCATGTGGACTAATGACACATTATTAATCTGTGGGATGAATGGGCTGCAGAGGAAGAGAAACAACGTGGCACAAACATCCAGCAGCCGTGGAGACAAACATCAGGTGGACAACAGTCACCAGGAGCACAAACAGGAAGTGGCGTCCAGGCCCCGCCCACCCTGTGATTGACAGCCGGAGACACTGGGCAACAAACGTGAAGACAGAAGAAGAATCAAAGGTGAGAATTCAGCTCAGAGTCTCTCTGACGACTTCAGTCACACTTTCATCAACTCAGCTGAAGAACCTGAACCAACACCAAGTCCAACATGTAGCGGCTGAGTGAAGGAGGTCTGGACTCTGTGGAGGAGCTCCATGGTTCCAGAGAGGCTGTAGAAGGACAGAAGACATGCTCTGTGGTCCAGGTACACTCCCACTCTGGAGGACCCAGGACCTGAGACACCAGTGCTGATGTTGTTGTGAAGAAACTCATATCCACCTGAGGAACAATGTAAACGCCAGGATTTGTCATTGGATCCAAACAAACTTTCCTTTGACCCTCCTGCTCTGCTGATGTTCCTGTAGGCCACTGCTACACCAACCCACCCTCTCCACTCCACCTCCCAGTAACATCGTCCAGTCAGACCTTCTCTACTCAGGAGCTGCTGCCAGTCAGTGAATCTGTCTGGATGATCACAATAAGACTGAACTTTCTTCATGAATGTCACTTTTCTGTTCTCCTCAGATAATAACAGACGTTTGTTCACTGTGTTTGGATCCAGAGTGATTTGAGATGAACATCTGAGGAAGTCCTCTCTGCTCCTGGGTTCTGGTACCTTGAGTAGAACATGAACGTTGCTCACTGTCCATGAGATGTTTGTCTGAGTCTCCATCAGAACTTGCTGTATTTCATCTCTCAGCTTGGTCACAGCTGCTGCCACGTCCTCAAAGTATCTCAGAGGACGGATCTCCAGGCTGGAGGAGTCTGGAGACGGACTGAGTGCTGGCAGTGAGGAGAAGCTGTGGAGAAACTGGCTGTGGTCAGTGTGTGTGAGATCGTCTCCAGCTCAGCGCCTCCTCTTCAGCTCCATCATCTCCTGCTCCAGCTTCTTCTCAATCTCTTTGACTCCACTCACTGCTGCCCCCTGTGTGGATCTGACCTGCTGCTGCACCTCAGAGTGTCTTTTCTCCAGCAGACGGATCATCTGGGTGAGGATCTTCTCGCTGTCCTTCACTGCTTTATCAGCAGAGCCGTTGATGGACTCCACCTCCTTCTGAAGCACCTTCAGGTCTTCTTCTGTGTGCTGGATCTTCTGCTGGATCTTCTGCCTGGTCTCCTCCAGCTCTCTCTGCCTCTCAGTCCTCTCTGCTACTGCTGTCACTGTCTGATGACCTTGATGATCATCCACACAGCATAAACCACAGATGATCTTCTGATCAGTGCGGCAGAATATCTTCATCACTTCATCATGACGAGGGCAGATGATCTCCTGGAGCTGCTGGCTGGGTTCCACCAGCTTGTGTCTCTGTAGGGGAGCAGCATCACGATGAGGCTGGAGGTGAGAGTCACAGTAGGAGGCCCGACAGACCAGACAGGACTTGAGGGCCTTCAGTTTCCTCCCAATGCAGACATCACAGGCCACATCTCCAGCTCCAGCATAGCAGTGATCAGCAGGAGCATCTTGGAGTCCAGTCTT
Organism: Thamnaconus septentrionalis; assembly: GCA_009823395.1. NCBI lineage: Eukaryota > Metazoa > Chordata > Actinopteri > Tetraodontiformes > Monacanthidae > Thamnaconus > Thamnaconus septentrionalis. The sequence goes on along the minus strand of CM020520.1, from coordinate 16,369,487 downwards.
CTCCAGGGTCTCCACTAGAGCTGCTAACAGGGTGTTCTTCTCCAGGACAGGCCTTGGTGTGAAGGTCCTCCTACACTGAGGGCAGCTGTAGACTCTCCTCTCCTCCTCTGCTTCCCAGTGGTTTTGGAGACACTTCCTGCAGTAGCTGTGTCCACAGGAAGTAGTCACTGGATCCTTGAGAAGATCCAGACAGAGGGAACAAGAGAAGATTTCTGGGTCCAGCTGAGCTGCTGACTGAGCCATTTCACCTCTGAGAACCACTGACTGACTGACTGACTGACTGACTGACTGGTTGGCTGACTGACTGACTGACTGACTGACTGGTTGGCAGGGTTTCATTTCCTGAGAAACGAAACCAGTTTGACTTGAGGGGCAGGAAACGACCAGGCAGGGCTGTGATTGGCTGCAGGGAGCCCCGGGGGGCGGGGATTCTAACATCCTGACTCATTCCGAGAAGGGAAGTGTGTGTGTGTGTGTGTGTGTGTGTGTGTGTTGGGGTGTGTGTGTGTGTGTGTGTGTGTGTGTGTGTGTGTGTGTGTGTGTGTGTGTGTGTGTGTGTGTGTGTGTGGCATCCTCCTCCTTCATGCCAGAGAAATATCAGCTGTTTCCTACATTGACTGATGTGCTTTTGAAACTTTGATCTTGTCTTCATGGTGTTGACTTTCTAAATGTCTGTGGTGAATACATGGAGATCTTGACAGAAGAGAAATCTACTAACAAGCAGAGACTTTATCTGGATTGTCTTGTTGCTTTATTGCTTCAATTCAACACTTGATCATTGACTTGACATTGTTGTGCAATATAGACTGATGCCATATTTCACAACAATGTCAAGTGGAAGTGGCGTCCAGGCCCCGCCCACCCTGTTTAGAACATAATAGGCCCAGTTTCACAGACCATACCTCTATCCTAACCTTGACCTCTTTCTTGAGCTTGCCTAAACTTAACCTTAGCTTTATTTAAAATCTAAACCCTTTTTGAACCACTCATGAGCCACAACAATTGTTTTTCTGCTTCATTTTGATGATAACTTTATTTTAACAAATTGTTAATTTCACTTTTTAATGTCAATTTTCTTACAATATCATTAATATTTTGATTCCACTTAACTTGAATATTTAAATCCTTGTGTGCTGTGATTTTTAGTGTTGATATGTAGTGTCTTTTTTGGTCCATAAGAGGGAGCATTTAACACTGTTTACACTGGAAACCTGCGCCATGCAGAGCAGGCCTGATAGGGGGCGATACCCCATCAGCCTGGCTGAGGTTTCCCTATATGACAAGAAGCCTCTAAACTCCAACTCCCAGCATGCAACGCATGTTTTTCAACTGCGCTGAGTAAATCTCCGCTCATTCTGGCCATTTCGCCTAACCAGCAACACCTACTTGGTAAGCTCGCTCAAAAAATGTTTTTTCACCTTATTGCCGCATGCCTGATGGAAGATTTTATCGCACTGAAACGTTGCATAGGCAATTTTACTCTGTACAGTTGAGCATCTGTTTTTTTTACGCTATCTCTGGCTGTGAAAAGAAAATTACGTCAATTAAAAAAGTTGTTAAAAACACTTTTTCTGCCTCTGCCAACGTCCTTCCCTGGTTAAAATACCTCACCGGAGTATTTTTGAGCAGTTTTAGTCACAAATATGACCTACTTTGTCGACGAAGAGTTTTTTGCACGAAGTGAAAAACAATTGCGTCATCGCCGTCGCCGTTCCACCGACCGAAGAGGCCTGAACCAACGCCCTTCCCGTGTCGGTGGACGGGTCTCGGACGCAGCGATGGCTCGTGCCTCTTCTGGTCCTCCTTACGGGGGGGGGGGGACTGGAACCCCAACCCCAAACCTACCCTAACCGTCCTGGGATGTGTGATACTGTGTTTTAACCCCACACTATTCCTAATCCTAAACCTAACCATTTCCTTTGGACACGCCTAAACATAACCACTATTTTTACTCTAATCCTAACCCCTCCTGGATTTACCTAAACACAACCATTCTTATCCTAATCTGAACCCCTCCTTTGGGCTCACCTAAACACAACCATGACCTTGATTTTGATTTTTAATTCCCCATCGGAGCTGATCTAAACACTACCACACCTCTATTCTAACCTTAACCTCCTCTTTGAGCTCGCCTAAACTTAACCTCGGCTTTATTAAAAATTCAAACAATATCTTGACCCACCTTTGAGCCACAACAATTTTTTTTATGTTCATTTTCATTAGCAATTTGCCTTTCTGCTCCCCCAATTGCTTCATCTTGATTATAACTTTATTTTAACAAATTGTTAATTTCAATTTTTATGTTAGTTTTCTTACCATATAACTAATATTCTGTCTTAGCTTAACTTTAACATCTAAAAATGTGTGTGTGGTGATTCATTATTTGATGTGTAGTGTCCCCTTTGGTCCAAGAGAGGGAGCTCCAACACTGTTTACACTGGAAACCTCCGCCATGCAGAGCAGGCCGATAGGGGGCGATACCCCATCAGCCTGATGGAGGTTTCCCTATATGGCAAGAAGCCTCTAAACTCCAACTCCCAGCATGCAACGCATGTTTTTCAAATGCGCCGAGGAGTATTTTTTGATAATTTTTTGTCATAAAAATGACTCTTTGTCGACGAAGAGTATTCCCTAACCCTAACCCTAATTCCATCCTTATCGCTAACCCTAATGCAATGCAAGTCTATGAAGGTCAAAGGTCAACTTTTTCCTAGAGACATGGGACCACTTGCTGCTTCATCAGGATCCTCCAGGACACACCCACGCCAAATTTGGGGCTTCCAGCCCATGAGGAACCCCGAAACCCTCACTCTAAATCCAGCCTTATCGCTAACCCTAATGCCATACAAGTTTATGAGGGTCAAAGGTCAACTTTGTCCGAGAGACATGGGGCCACTCTCGGATCCCCTAAGACACACCCACGCCAAATTTGGGGCTTCTAGCCGATGAGGAAAATTTTGGAGCAGACACGACAGAGTTGCAGCTAGTGATGTTACGAGACGTACCGAGGCTTCGAAGCATGTGTCGAGTAATGATGGGGGCGTTTCCGCGAAGCGCGTATCGAGGCTCGCTTCCTTTAGGGGAGGAGCCAAAAATGATGACGTCCGAAGCCTCGCCGCTCGGCTGTACCACGTGATTGCTTCGGGAAGTGGTTCAGTGTTTGGCGCGAGGTTTAACGGCTATATAGACCCCTCAGGCTCCATTCAAAATGTGGGTTTTTGTAGGAGAGTTGCAGTCAGTTGAGATTTGGAGAGAGTTTGAATTACTAGATTTTGGATAGCGTATAGTTTGGAGATAGTTTGGAGATAGTTTGGAGAGTTTAGGAGAGAGTGAGGAGAGGAAGGTGATAGGATGGAGCCAGCGAGGAAGAGGAGGATTTCCCCTGTGTGGGAACACTTTGATTTGATTTCTCCTAACAAGGTAAGCTAAATCTAAACATTATTACAGACGCATTTGGTTTGCTTATCGAGAACCTTTTTCACGGTTTCTTAATTTATTCATAGGTGAGGTGTTTACTGTGTTCCAAGGAGTTGGGGTACAATAATAACACCTCATCCATGCTAAGGCATTACCGTGCCTTGCATGAGAACAAGGAGGAAACTAGAGCTTCATCTAGCCATGGTAAGTCATAACAATATTACAAAGACACTATCACAGTTTTTCTATGTTTACTTTTGTTTATTGTGCAAATAAAGACAAGTAACACTGTATTTATTCTCTTTAACCAGCCACCAGAAAACAGGAGCTGGATGAAGCTCTTGTCTCCATGGTAGTGAAGGACACTCAGCCCTTCAGTATTGTGGAAGACGTTGGATTCAGGGCATTTGTGTCCAAACTGGATCCCAATTATGTTCTCCTACAAGGCAGGTATGTATGGGTGCATGCATGAAACAAATGAGTTTTTAATTGTATGTCTCACAATTCAAACAAATTCAGCATTGCATATTTTTTCCTTTAGGCTCTGAAGGCCATGGTGCAGGCCAATTATGAGTCTGCAAAGGAGAAGGCTAAGGCTACCGTTGAGAAGGTGGCTGCTGTTAGTCTTACTTCTGACATGTGGACATCCATTAACATGGATGCCTACCTGGCTGTGACATGCCATTTTGTGGGGGAGAACACCAGGCTCAGCTCAGTGCTGTTGGGAGTGCAGGCATTTCCCCAGTCACACACTGCTGAAAATATTGCACGTGTGAAAGCCTCCCTGATGGAGGAATGGGGAATCGCCAACAAGGTGACATGCATGGTCACTGATGGTGCTCCCAATATGGTGGCCTGTGTGAGAGAGCTGAAGCTTCGGCACCATATTTGCACAGCACACACACTGAATTTGATGTAAAATGTAAAGCTAATGTAAGAAGTGGAGACCAGATGGAACAGCACTTATTTGATGCTGCAACGTTTGGTGGAGCAAAGGGAGCCAGTAGGTGCAGCGTTAGCTGGGCTCCAGCATGACATCCCCATGATGACTTCAGACGAATTCAACATTGTTGGAGGGTGCCTCTCTCTGCTGTCTCCCTTCTATGATGCCACTGTAGAGTTGTCGGCTGAGGAAAACGTGTCTGCCTCCAAAGTTGTGCCCCTAATGAAAATGCTGGAGCAGAACCTTCAGGAGGAAATGGCAAAGCCGGCACCTGCAGTGGCACTGGAAGTGGGAGACCAGCTCATCAGGCAACTACGGGAGAGGCTTCATACTTTGCAGTCAATGAGCATCATGTCTCTTGCTACACTCCTGGACCCACGATTCAAAGTGATTGGATTTTTCAGTCCAACAAAGGCCAACGAAGCTATAAAGCGACTGACTTCAGAGTGTGCTACTATTATCAGGGCCCAGCAAAGCAGAGAGGAAATCCCCCAGGCTTCTACCTCTCAAGATGTCACTGGAGGTAATCTATTATTTACTTTGAAATCAGTTATTCCGATGAAAACACTTACTAACATGATCTGTTGTTTCCTCTTAGGTAGCAAACTGTGGCATCGTTTGGACACCAGTGTCATAGAGGCAAGAAGAACTCAAAATGTCACAGCCGATGCTACTGTAGAGGTCCAGCGGTACCTCTCTGAGCCCAACCTTGAAAGAATGGAAAACCCTCTTGAATACTGGGAGAGGCAAAAACGTCTATACCCAAATCTATATAAACTTGCACTTTCCTTTTTGTGCACTCCAGCATCTTCAGTGCCTTGTGAAAGGGTCTTCTCAAAGGCTGGAGAGGTTGTGTCAAAAAAAAGAAATCGTTTAAAACCAAAAACTGTTGAAAAACTATTGTTTCTGAACAAAAATTAATAAAACAAATAAAATGTCCCTGTACATCAATGTCCAAGTTACACAAGCATCTATGCCCTTTTCCAAGTTCCACAAGCACTTTCACTGTCATCTGCCTGATTACACCCATGCCATTTTCAGAAAAAAAATTGCACAACCTGCCATATTATATTAGCATTTTGGAAAATTTACACGCACAGAATACATTCAAAAATGTATTATACACATATTATAATTTATGTACAGAAATGATTTGGTCATTCATTTTTTGCAATTCGTAGTCATTCCCAACAGACATAACAGACACAAAAAAATCAATGCATCACACATTATGTGGTTCAGACACAGCTTGCCTGTGATTATACACTTGGCCAGTAGGTGGTTTCGTGTGCACATGAAGCTTTGAGAAATTAACCCTTTCTCGAACCAGTTGGCTCAAGTGGTTCAATGCCTCATGAGGGTTCACCTCACCATCACTAGTTGCAGCTGAGAAGGCACTTAAGATCCTCAAAGGACTGTTGCCACTCACTAGCAGAGTTGGGTAGAGTAGCCGGAAATTGTACTCAAGTAAGAGTACAGTTACTTTAGAAAAATATGACTTAAGTAGAAGTAAAAAGTAGTGACGTAAAAAAAATACTTGAGTCAGAGTAAAAAACTACTCTGTAAAAAAAACTACTCAAGTAGTGAGTAGCTGTAATATATGATTTATTGTACTATAACAAAACAATAAACAAAATGTGCAAATTCAGGTAAACGTCTTTAACTAAAATTATAATAAATTTTTACATTAAAAAAATAATAAATTGAAGTACACACAACAATATTCTTGCCAAATTAGTTTTTTAAGAACATGTAAGGTTTAAGGTATAGCACAAGAAAATTAGAACACACTTGGTCAAACCAGAACAACTACAAACATGAAATATGTAGGTTCTTGGAGTGAAGCTGTGATCTTTTAGCCGTAAAGAGGAGTCCAGCATGGCTAAAAAGTCTCTCACAGGCTGCAGATGCAGGAAGACCTGTGTTGACTTTAAGTGACAGCTTCTTGATGTGAGGAAAGGAATACAATAGATCCATACCTCCAGTGGATGGACATGATAGGTATCTATCTAGCTCTCCTGCTTCTTTTCCTGACTCAAAATTTCCATTCATCAGTCATCTTCATCAGACTGGCTGGTGCTTGAGCTTGCATGGGCATCCACATCAGTGTCCATTTGATTTCTAATGTAGTCAAGGCCTGTGTCAAGATAAATTGTTTAAAAAAAAAAAAAAAATCAGTTCTGCACTATATTCTTACCAATCTATTGTATGGTCTGCAAAGCTGCTGGTGATTGATATTAAAAGCTCCCCAAATTGCCACCCAACTCTTGCCACCCTGCATACTCAGCAGTTTTTAAGATACCATCCTCTGTCGTCCAGGATGTTCTGAATGGTGGTAGGAGTATCGCTGCAGCAGTCAGCTCAGGTTCTTTCATTATATCTCCAAAACGTTTCAGGATACCAGCCTGCAGGGCTTCAACAAGAGGTCCACATGTTTTGCAAGAGTCCAGTTGTTTCTTCAGCTTTCCCTGCAACTGATAAAGTGTTGGCAGCAGGAATCCCATATGCACGGAGGATTCCCCTTGGAGGACGTTGAGGGCCATGACAAAAGGCTTCATGACAGCAGTGTACTCAGCCAAAAATCCCATTTCAGCTTGACTGAACCTAGACGAGAGAAGAAACAATTAGTTTTAGTTATGTATACTAAAAAGTATTTCTTGTGCATTGCCCACGTCAAAGACTTAAAAAATACAAAGTACATTGTAATAGTAACACAAGATTCAGTATGAATCAGTAAAGCTCACATATTTTCTTATTCTTTAAAAAGATTTTTTTTTTTTTTTTTTTTAATTACGTCTTAATCTTAAGTGCTGTGCAGACATTGTGTGCATTTCACAAGAGCATGGCTCAAACAGGAGGAGGAAGAGGAGAGGGCAGACTCACCCCATTTGAGGAGAGGGTGGCATCCCTCAGTGGGACGTCTGCCCTTTCTGGGGTGGTCGCAGCGCACGTGGGTGGCTCAGACCACCCTCCAGGTGCATTGTTTTTATGGTTAAGACAATAATAATGAACCGTTGGACATGGTTAAGCAGGGGCAAAGAAAGATATTGATCGATACATTTGTTAAATTAATTATTTTATTTTTGTAGTTGAATACGACGAGACTGCTGCCTCCTCCCGCCTGCTGGTGAGGGACCCCCGTCCCTGCCGCCCGGCTGCTGGTGAGGGACCTCCTCCAGTCCCGCCGGCCTGGTGAGGGACCTCCGTCCCTGCCGCCGGCTGCTGGTGAGGGGACCTCCTGCGAGTCCCTGCCGCCAGTTTTAAATAAGAGGCACACAGTACACCCACCTCAAGGGATTAATATGAGGACAATTAACTTTTTACTCACCAAGGAGCCATCGTGCACCATGCCAGCTTGCAGTCGGTTTCCCACTATGCTGTTGGCCAGTATGAATCAATCATGCGTTGAACCAGGCCACCTCACCACAATATTAAGGAGTTTCATGCGCGCATCACAGATGATCTGTACACTGATGGAATGAAAATGCTTACGGTTGACGTACGCATATTCATCCAGTGATGGTGCCTTGACTGAAATGTGCGTGCAGTCGATAGCTCCGATTACATTTGGAAATCAAGCTTTTGCTGCAAATGAGTTTTAATGTCGGCCTGGTCAACTGCATTATATGGGAATTTGATGTAGCCCCGATCGGTCTGCCAGCTCTCGTTGGTCCCTGTTGCCAGGAACCCCAACGTGGTCAGCACCTGTGTGGGTACAGCTAACGCGTGGCTCCTCTTTGTATAACGCTCCAATAACGGCTGCAGCTCGGCGCACAGTTCTAATGGAACTGGCCTGGGGAACCTGAAACGGCTTAGGAGCCAGTCGTCATCATATATAGAGATCCTGATGCTCTCTCTCTTCAGATTGCTCCGTCTGCCACGTCTTCCAAGAGCGCCAATGATGCCATTATTAGCGACATTTTCTACACCTTTGTGCGCATGCTTTTATACCCATAAATCTAATTGCCGACACGTGGATGTGATAATTGTTCGTCAAAGCCTTTTCGATTCAGCTTCAGAAATCCTTTCCAGACTTAACCAGTAAGTGTGGCCAACGGACCAACAAGAGTAGAAATGTACGTACGCAAGTTAAAGACTTGACGTGAAGCACCGCACATTTCCACGGTCAAAAAATGTTTTGTACGTCTGAACGTGAACGTGGAAACGGGCGTACGTCGGGTTTTCGTGCGTAAGTATCTTTTGTACATGAGGCCCCTGATTACTAAGACGATTACTGAGGTAAAATTATTGCTTCGGAGTGGCGTATTACACGCACTTTTTGTAGCATATTTAATGAAAAATGAAAAGAAAAGCTAATAAGTTCACCACGCTCCCCACTAATCCACCAATTCCCATTATCCCACTATACATTAGTACAGGACTACGTCACCAGTCGTACGGGCAGTAACCGCCCAGATCAACTTGCTACCCTCTTATAAGTTGTCTCCTTAGCTTATTCAGAACTTATTACGAGCAATTTAACCTTCGTAACAAAGAGCGAACCCTTAAGTATCGCGACGACCCCAAAAACCAGGAAAACATATTGTGTTCTTTGCCGTAGGTTCACTTTTAAGCACGACTATGAATTGCTGGGATCTAGGTGCCGTCAACAGTGCGGTGTCACTGCCGAACATGTCTGTATGTTAGGCATTGAACACGGTGAATGATTTTTTTGTTGTTTATTCGGGACTGAGCCACAGCGAAGGCCTGCTCTCATCAGAGCAATTTCTTCGTGTTTTTGGTTAGTTGGTTTTATGCTGAGAGATTTTTTTTTTTTTCAATGTCAAAAAATGTGTCGCGGCTCAAAAGAAGGTTGAAAAGCACAGTGAGGCTTCAGAGGACATCAGGTTCCAGCTGCAGCGTCTGACACATGTTTTCTCACAGCACCTCAGCGCCCCCCTTTCTGACTCGGAACCGTTTTCATAACATGAAGACCATTAATGAGGACAAGGTGAGAACAGCAGCAACGCTGATGGCGACAGGAACGCCGACGTTCCTGATCTCCACACGCTGGCCCTCAGTGGGGCAGGTCACTGGAGAGAGAGGACAGGAGAGAGCCGTTAGCAGCTAGCAGGCTAACAGGCTAGTTCATCAGCAGACATGGAGGAGAGACACGAGATTCTAGTGAGAACCAACACTGATGACATCACCACAATAGGAGTCACAGCAGCCAATCAGAGACACCCACCGTTGCACCGGACCATCAGCAGGATCTGGGGAGGACAGGAGACAAGAGTGAGGTCAAAGTTCACGACTGAAGCAGGCTGAGGGGAACATGACTGACAGGGAGTGGCACACACACACACACACACACACACACACACACACACACACACACACACACACACACACACACACACACAGGAGGAGAGTCAGAGAGAGTTTGGCAGTGTTTCCACTGGCTCTACTCGGTTGGTTGTTGCTCTACTCAGTACGGGACAGCTTAGGAGGGACGCGTTTCCATTGGCTTGGTTACTAGCTGAGCGTGGGCGGAGTTACGGCTACAAGGAGGACCAAAGGTCCCTGGACGTTTGTTGTGCCTTCCGTGTCCCCGGAATCAAAGGTTTTACTTTTAGTATTGACCGGGTTTTTGTCTTGTTTTTCTGCAAGACATTTTAACAGGGCTCAGAATGATTTGGTTTAATACTGTTGACTTGTATCAAAACACTGTTCTAGCAGAGAAAATGTAGACGCTGAAATTATCACTTGAGTCTTGTATTATTAGAAAAGAATATCACTGAAGTCCACACAAAGCACAAAACAGGAAAAGCTCTATTTAACCAGGGTTAACTTGCTAGCAGTGTGAAAATCACTATAAGGAGCGAAACGTAAAAGGCAGAATTGCTACCTTTTAAGTTTTCCTGCCAGCGAACACAACATACAAGCAGAGTTAGTGGTGGTGGCTAACAGTTTATCAACACGGTTAAGCAACCGTACTTTGCAAATAGCCTTAAAACTAAAGTTGCTTGACGTCACAAAACACTCACAGTCCTCATACACGTTTTCAAATATTGCCGTGGCTGACTATTCTCTCGTCGTCCACCAGCCGAGTCGAGGCCGTCTCCCTCCTGTTGCCCACCGGGGCCAGTGGTCCATCACATCCATTAGCTGAACAAACCTCCAACATTTTTTCTTTTCTCTTCACTCCGACTGTTGTGGTCCTTGACGCTTCGGTAGTCACTTGGCAGCCGCTCGGCATTTTTTTCATAATTTCTCCCGACACTGTTTTGCTGTACTGTGGCCACCAGCTGTGAAACCAGGAAGACTATTTCAATGTGTGTCGCTCCGTCCGTCCAGCTCTCTGAGCTTTTTTTTTTTTTTTTGCGTGGGGCATTTAAAAATAGCGGCTTTGGTTTTCATGAAAGACTCCCACTCGGCTTTTGTCCAAACTCTGACCCAATCAGTGCCCTGCTCTGTGCTACGTCACGGCTATGGTCCCTGGTCATCAGGCTTGGAACCCCTAGGAAGCAGGTACCGAAATAGTAACCCCTTGGAACTGTGTAGGTGCCATTGGAAACGCCTACTAGCTGAGCCGGGCAGAGGCGCATCAGTGTAAACACACCCTCAGAGAGAGAGACTCGTTCCTACCTGACCCATGTTTGTGTAGAGGACTTGGTTCTGACATTTCCTCAAGGTGGCGCTGTTGTTGTTCACACTCAGAACCTTATCAGGGTCAAAGTGGGCTCCCTCAACAAATTTGGTGCCCTGGACAGGATGGAGATCAGGTGAACAACACATGATGCTGAGGTGGGACTGCAGCTGTAGCAGCAACAGCAGCAACCATGGGTCAAAGCATCAGCATCAGCAGTAGCAACAGAGAGCTGAAGTCGCACTCACGTTCTTGTCCGTCCAGCTGGAGAACAAAAGGTCGAGCGAGTCGCTGGAGGTCCCCTTCAGCTGGAGGACCAGAGAACCATCATCTAGCAGCCGGTGGTCACATGACAGGTCTGGGCGGGTCGTTACAGCAGCGGCTGACCAGCAGCAGCAGCAGCAGCAGCAGCAGAGAACAGCAAGCACTGGAACAATTGTAAGAGATTTGTTGGAACTTGAAGCAACCTCGGCTTTCAGGCTCTAAAAAAGTAGAACCGCTGTGTCATGCAGCTAACCCATTAGCCACCTTTGCTAACTCTGTGCTGCACTGGTGTGATTGGTCTGCTGGCTGGAAACATCTGCTTGAGCAGCTGCATTTGCTGCCTCTCAACTTTTAATGAATGCCAGCGGGTTATTTTTGTTTGAATTAAGCTGCTGAGACAACTCACTGAGTTGCTTTGCAAAAATGGTACAGAATGAATTGTTGACATTGGTCGGATTTTATCTTATCTGATCTTATTTTATCTTTGCATCTTAAAATGTCTGTTGGTTCCAAAGTTGTGGATTAAAAAAAAAAAAAACTTTCTTCTGGAGGAAGTTGAGAGATGAAGGTCAACAAACACTCACCCACACTTGTGATGAAGGAGGACGAGGTCCATGTGGCAGCCATGAAGAGTCAGCAGCTAGCAGGCTAACAGGCTAGTTCATCAGCAGACATGGAGGAGAGACACGAGATTCTCGTGAGAACCAACACTGATGACATCACCACAATAGGAGTCACAGCAGCCAATCAGAGACACCCACCGTTGCACCGGACCATCAGCAGGATCTGGGGAGGAACAGGAGACAAGAGTGAGGTCAAAGTTCACGACTGAAGCAGGCTGAGGGGAACATGACTGACAGGGAGTGGCACACACACACACACACACACACACACACACACACACACACACACACACAGGGATTTTCCTGCCAAGGAAAAACTTTTCTTGCGATTGTTTCCTCAGAGGGGAGGAGGGGTAGAGAGAGTCAGAGAGAGTTTGGCAGTGTTTCCACTGGCTCTACTCGGTTGGTTGTTGCTCTACTCGGTACGGTACAGCTTAGTAGGGACGCGTTTCCATTGGCTTGGTTACTAGCTGAGCGTGGGCGGAGTTACGGCTACAAGGAGGACCAAAGGTCCCTGGACGTTTGTTGTGCCTTCCGTGTCCCCGGAATCAAAGGTTTTACTTTTAGTATTGACCGGGTTTTTGTCTTGTTTTTCTGCAAGACATTTTAACAGGGCTCAGAATGATTTGGTTGCATCTTGAAATGTCTATGTTGGTTCCTCAGTTGTGGATAAAAAAAACAACTTTCTTCTGGAGGAAGTTGAGAGATGAAGGTCAACAAACACCCACCCACACTTGTGACGAGGTCTGTGTGGCAACCATGAAGAGTCCCAGTACTTCTGGCTGTCAGGAGGGAAGAGATAGACTGCTGCCCCCCCCGTCCCTGCCCCTTCTCTCTCCCTCCCTCCTATTTCCTCCCTGCGTGTGCCTCCCCCAGTATCGAGTGGAGACCCTGGAGAAGACTGGACCCCAAGATGCTCCTGCTGATCACTGCCATGCTGGAGCTGGAGATGTGGCCTGTGATGTCTGCACTGGTGTCTCAGGTCCTCGGTCCTCCAGAGTGGGAGTGTACCTGGACCACAGAGCAGGTCTTCTGTCCTTCTACAGCGTCTCTGGAACCATGGAGCTCCTCCACAGAGTCCAGACCTCCTTCACTCAGCCGCTACATGTTGGATTCTGGGTTCCTTCAGGTTCTTCAGCTGAGTTGATGAAAGTGTGACTGAAGTCGTCAGAGAGACTCTGAGCTGAATTCTCACCTTTGATTCTTCTTCTGTCTTCACGTTTGTTGCCTAGTGTCTCCGGCTGTCAATGACAGCGTGGGCGGGGCCTGGACGCCACTTCCTGTTTGTGCTCCTGGTGACTGTTGTCCACCTGATGTTTGTCTCCACGGCTGCTGAATGTTTGTGCCACGTTGTTTGGTGAGGGTACCTCCTGCGAGTCCCTGCCGCAGAAGTGTTGAATTGAAGCAATAAAGCAACAAGACAATCCAGATAGCAGTGGGAGTGTTTCCTGGCAGAGGTTGGACAGCAGAATCCAGCTCCACCACTCAGACTAACTGAATGGATTCAATATGAACAAAATTGTCTTGAATGTTTTCAAAATGCCAGGTAAAGAATGAGTGATAAGTTATGAGTTATAAGCTATACATTTGAGTGTCTCTTGTTTCCTCTCTCATTAATGATGACTGATAGAAAAAGGCATTTTTGAGTCAATTTGGATCCTGTTGAACACTCAGACTGGACATTTTCTAATTTTGGTCAAAATTTTACTAAAACAATTTTTCTGTTATTCTCTGATTTGAATTATGATATTTTAAAAATTCATCTTTAATTAAAAAAAATAAATTAAAATACCTTTAATATGCTTAAGCACTCAACATGTAAGACATGAATATCTGAGTGCAGCTGATTTAGCAGATTTGTAAAAGAGTGCAGTTCTCAAGGAAGTTAAAACATTCATCAGGCTTTTATTTTCACTCATACGCCAATAAAATATCCTACAATACAAGAATGCTGGGAAAAAGATGAAAAGTCTCTGCTTGTTAGTAGATTTCTCTTCTGTCAAGATCTCCATGTATTCACCACAGACATTTAGAAAGTCAACACCATGAAGACAAGATCAAAGTTTCAAAAGCACATCAGTCAATGTAGGAAACAGCTGATATTTCTCTGGCATGACGGAGGATGATGCCACACACACACACACACACACACACACACACACACACACACACACACACACATCCTGACACTTCCCTTCTCGGAATCAGTCAGGATGTTAGAATCTCATGTCCAGTCACAGTGAACCACTGTCACACTCTCCGCTTTCCCCCCGGCGCTCATTAGCCGCTCGGCTAATTGCGATTAGCCTGCGGCGCCAATTAGCCGTCCTCAACCTCGTCCGGCTCCCTCATTAGCTAATTGAAACGCTGCGGCCTGCGCTAACGAGGTAGCCGATTGGGACGTGATGTGGAGTCGACGGAAGGAAGCGCAGGTTCAGGCGGACGCTCACACTGCATCGGCAAAGTGGAGAGACGTGAGGAACTAGTCGACTCCGAGCTGAGAGACGCAATGATCAATGAAATCATTCACGGTTATCATCTGCAGGAAGAAGAAATAAAAATGCAGGCTGATCGACTCTGAGTGAGACGGTCAGAACAAAGGATTTGTGGGATTGTCTGCACTCGGCCGGAGCTGGGGCTTAGCCCCGCCCCCTTCCTTTGTCTAAATGGGATCTGAGAGCGTCCTGGAGGAGGCGCCGGACTTTGACCGCGGCCATTAAAACCTCAATCTGCAAAGAATGTGAAATCAGAGGGACGGGATTAGTGGAGGTGGAGTGCTTTAAATACAAACAGCTACTTTTGTCGGGCTGAAGCTGAGTGGGCGGAGTTTCACCACAATAATACATCAATTCATTCACAGCCCATTGAAATGAACGAATTTGAATTCATTTACACTTTGTCAAGTTTTTATTTCTCGAGGAACAAAAACCTGAGGACACAAATTCAGCCTTGAAACCTGAAGTGCCTAAAAACAGCCAGCAGGGGCAGCAGAATCAAAGCCAGACGCAGAGCAGTGGGGCAAAATAAGTTGATTTATATTTTTATATAGATATTTATTTGAAGATTGAATATTTTGTTTTTTTCTGAAATATTTTAATTCACACCCACATGAAGGAATCAAATACTTTTGAATTCAAACATTTAAAACTGCTGAACTGTAAGTGAATGATTTGAAAATTTGTTTTTCAACTCTAAAAATCTTAAAATATCAGTCTTAATTTGACCAGATCGAGAAGCAAGTTAGCATGATAGCAATAGCTTTCCACCTAGATAGTTTGCCAATGTTTTCATTTTTAAACAGCAGATATCTAATTTTCTTCTGCTAACATGGCAATGGGGATAAGTTGGAAGCAAGGCAACCGGACACTTTAATCTCTTTTTCTACTATAGTCTGGAACATTTCATGCCTTTATTTACACTACTTCCCCTCTCAAAATGCTGTAAATGCAAATGTAGACATTTGGGGTTAAGACCATCGAGCTAACAGCGGCTAGCTAACTAGCTCACCTCGGCCCCGCCCCCCTTCAATGGAATCCACCGCCGAGCGCTGTTATTTCCTGCTGCTGCCAAAGCCGCAGCTGCACTTCCTCTCCAGTTTTTTCCCAGCTGACGCTCGCTTGAGCAAACAAAGAGAAGGCCAGTGGAGCAGCGGCAGCAGTAGCAGCAGCAGTAGCAGCAGCAGCAGCAGCAGCAGCAGCAGCAGCAGCAGCAGTGGAGCAGTGCCAGTGATTAATGAAACATGGGACTCATTTATCTCAGAGGCCACTTGGGCGGCGACCTCGCGGAAAACGACGGCGGCGAGCAACCTTGAAACGCTGCAGAGCGCTGTCAGTGTGTGTGTGTGTGTGTGTGCGTGTGTGTGCGTGTGTGTGTGAGACACACACACAGCAACAACTCTTCAGAACTGAGTTCAGTTGAAATGTTTCTTGCTTCACCAGGTGGTGACCAGGTGTGTGTGTGTGTGTGTGTGTGTGTGTGTGTGTGTGTGTGTGTGAGAGAGACGAGGGGCCAATCAGAACCAATCATCATCAATCAATGACTTCCTGCTGGTTCCAAAACTTCCAAAGTCGTTTTAAAAAAAACAAAAACAAATTCTTCGCAGTTTGTGTGACTGCAGGGACCAAGACAAAAGAAGAACATTAAGGGAAGAACTCACAGGAACGAGTCCTCCTGAGTGTGTGTGTGTGTGTGTGTGTGTGAGAGAGAGAGAAAGACAGTGCGTTTACATGCAGAGTTTAATCGAACTAAGCAATAATTCGGTTTTCTCGTCCAATCAGAGTTCTCACCTTGTCACCGTATACATGCAGCTGAGAAATTCCAATTCCAGTCGCATTATCTGGGTTTCTCAATCCGAGTTCTCAAACTCCGATCATAATCGGACTAAGGTAATAATTCAAATTTCTCTAGTGCCATGTAAACGCACTGAATGAGAAGGCTGTCCCGACACTGGAGACGGTGGATCATCCTACGCTGTATACATATGATGAATATGGATGTGGTGTGGGCTTCACTGCTGCTAAAGAAATAAAACAACAAGAAATCAAAGAACAACATGAAGAAGCAAACACTGTGATTGTTGCTGAGGTGAGACACCTGAGTGAAATGATACAAGTGTTTGTGAAGATGCCACATTTCACAGCACATTGAAGCTACTAACATAGATCTACATACATATCAATCTACCTAAACATGCAAACACAAGCAGGTGGAGATTTAATGATACTGGTCAAGAAAAAAGGTGCATTAAACATTGATGGACTTATATGAGTACGTATACAAATATATATTTATTAGTGGTGGGACTTGATTAAAGAAAATAATGTAATTAATTATGGTCTTTGTAATTTGTCAAACCTCTGAACTTTGACCTCTGGTCAGTTCACTCCAGATTATTCTGTCACAACCTTTGAATTAAAAAAAAAAAAAATCAACAAATGTTTTGTTGCATTAATGGCTGAAAAAAGCTTTTACTTCAATTCACTTCAGAAGCTGCCATATATGCCATGTATATGGTCCATACACTGTAACATTGACAATAAAGCTAGCGGAAGCTTCCCTAGCTAACCCTAACCCTAACCCTAACCCCGCGTCGGCCGCTACCATCTATTGGCGCTGTCGAGAAATGCAGCCGCCATCTTGGCCCGGTCGTCCGCCTCACTCTGAACCGCTGTTTGTCCGGCGCTAGGAAGTCTCAGCGCATTAAATCAATCATACTTCACTAAATACTTCATTGATTTTCACGCAAATTTTTCACTGCAAACGTCATACATAGAGGCAATTTGTTTGGGCGTTCTCAAATATTCAGAATAGGATGGACAGTAATAGAATATATCCTGATGTGCAATTGAGGTGTTGAATGATAGGCATTTTGCAAAACACACAATACAGTAATGTGAAATCACCATTATACAAACAGAAAATAAAGGTAATATTAATCAATGATATATCTAAAAAATATTGATAATAATAATAATGGATAATCAAAATTATAATAATCAATGTTACATTTTGCTAGCACAATTATTAACCAATCTAGGAAGAGCATACATGATTAATTATTAATCAAGGATCTATCAGGGTTTCTGCTTTGTCTCAATAATTATTGCAAACTGGTGGTCTTAATAATTTAATACATACACACATACATGCATATGTACATAGACACATAATTACAAGTTAAACACAAGAACAGATGACAGTCAATATTTAAGGACAGAGCTAAAAGCCCTGAAATGAGTATTTTTTTCTGACACTATCTTTCTGTAGCTCAAGAGAGGTGAGTTTACAACAATAATCATTTACCTGCAACATATTACGTGCCAACTTCAACATGTGGCATGCGTCCATCATTATAAACACTTGGTCACCAGTCGACGGATGTGGGAAACTAGTTTTAAGGGGCTTCTGTGGGTTACCCCTGAGTTCACAACCAAGTTGGTTGCACATGCTGGTGTTTGAAGCATGACCATCCATTGTGACACACACCACCTGAACACCCCGTGCATGCAGCTCCTCCAAGGCATGACTGAGAAGGACCCTTTGTGTGTCCGGAGACAGAGTCTTTGTCAGGTAATGTGCAATGGGAGCCTTCCAATGCCCTTGAAGGCCAACCACCAGAAACACGAGCGCCTCAGTAGCAACATCAGTCTCATTGCTTCCATCACCCATGTCTACAAAGCCAGACATTGACTGGTTATGCGGATTATATGGCACATGTTTTCTGATGGCCATGGCATCCAACATGAGTGCAACACGCCCATATTTAGCCTGGTCATCCTTCCGTTTTTTCTCCAACATATCCAGCATCATTTTGTTCAGGCCAGGCTTGTCATCCACAGAACAAAGCCACCTGTAAAAAAAATATTGAGAAATAGTGATTAACATATTGCCCATGCTATGTAACTTCCCAAAAAGGAATTTGATAACATCATGACTACCTTTGTAATGTATGTGGATGGGGGAGGGAAAAATTCATAGTGTCTCTGAGTTTTTTTTTTTTTTTTTTTTTTTTTTAATGACACTGTGGTGGCTTCTGCAGTGTGCTATGCCATCGTGTGCTGGGGGAGTGGAGTCACGGACAGGGACAGGAGGAAACTGGACAAACTGGTGAGGAGAACCAGCTCCGTCCTGGACTGTCCATTGGACTCCATCCAGAAGGTGGCGGACAGAAGGATGTTGGCCAAGCTGACGTCCATCATGGACAACACCTCCCACCCCCTGCACCACACTGTGGAGAGCCTGAGCAGCTCCTTCAGCTCGAGGCTGCTGCACCCTCAGTGCAAGAAGGAGCGCTACCGCAGGTCATTCCTGCCTACAGCAATCAGGCTGTACAACTGCACTTTGTAAAATCCCATCCACTAGGATACAAAAAAACAAAATCTACAATAACTGTAAATTTCTCATGTTAGATTGCAATAGAAACTATTTAGCAGAGCATGTAGCACATGTACATTCAAACGTTCAATATATAAATATCTTTTGAAGCTTTTTTCTGTACATACTTACAAATATTTTAATTTTGTCTATATCTTCAGTTAATATAATTCTTGACCTTTTTGCACTGTAGCCAATTTCTTTTTTGTTGTTGCTGTAATCATGCAAATTTCCCCATCGTGGGATCAATAAAGGTCTTCTTCTTATTTGTATGCCTTCGGACTATGAAGATGGAGTGTGAGGGCGAACTCTGTGCTCCTTTGAGTACTTATGACCCAGCTTTGCCATGAAGTCTGGGTTAAGATCTGAAATACCATAAGACAAAA
This sequence comes from Thamnaconus septentrionalis, assembly GCA_009823395.1. Classification (NCBI taxonomy): domain Eukaryota; kingdom Metazoa; phylum Chordata; class Actinopteri; order Tetraodontiformes; family Monacanthidae; genus Thamnaconus; species Thamnaconus septentrionalis. Next base: position 16,350,392 of record CM020520.1, on the reverse strand, counting down.
TTCACAAGTCACCTTCAATTAATCACTAAAGGTTTTAGCTAATAAATACATTTCAAAGTGGTAATTTCATTTTACCTGAGTAGAACTCAAGTCGGTCTTTGAGCTCTTCATTAATGAGGTTCTTTTCACTCAATTGTGTCAAAAGACTCCTCACCGTGGTCTTTGCCCTCTTTTCATGTGCCTTGGCATTCTTTTTTTTCTCGCTCCAATATTTGCACTCTTTCCAAAGCTTCAGTGAGTCTGGCCTTTAAAGCATTTGGGGAGGAAGCCATTACATAGTTGTGATCCTAGGATAAGGAGAGATGAATTGTTTGAGTTATGTATTACTAGCTGTATCACACATGAAACAGACAAGCTCACATTATTTCTAAAAGTCGTCAGCTGTCAAATCCACTGCCAGTCTGTGAAACCATCATGATATGCTTAAAATAGAAATACTCACATGTTTATGCTGAGGTTCTGAATGTGAGGTTGAGGCCTCTGCGTCATCCTGAGGGGTCATAGACGGGCTCTCCTCAGCTCTTCTTGAGGCAGATGTACTCCTGCTTTGTTCTGGCTAAAATGAAGATCAGACAGACAGGCAGGCATAAGTATTGTACCCTGCCCTATGAATAATGTAATATTTCACTTCATGAATGTTTTTTGTGATACACCTACTCTCTGGAGGTGATCTGGGAAGTTAAAGATGGAGGAATAACGCCATCTTTGAGGCGCTAATCTGTCCTGTCCTGTCGAAATCCGCCTCCTTAAAATGCTTACTGCATAGCACTGAGGAATCACTTGCCGTGAATTTGTCCCTCCTCAAAGCCACTTCCCACTGCTTCCTTAAAACTTTGTCTTTAGGAAACCTTCAAAATGACACAGGAAATCACCAAAAAACATTTTAAAAAGGAGCTCACTTTCTTCTTCCCATTTTCTTCATTAATGTTTCTTCGAACCTCTCCTAAACAGAAGTTTTTCCAACCTATGCAAATCTATTGATAATAAACCAAAGTTGCTGTAACAATAAATAAGCCTGTTTGCAAATTACTCTTCAGTCAGATGTAATCTCGACTGCATTTTACTGTTCGATGGGAATGAGGCATGAGAGAATATTACAGCTTGTGTCACTTGTCTAAAAAAAAAAAATAGCTGGTCAATGTAATATCAGCAATATTTGCATTCTTTCTATCATAGCATTCTGGTATCCGTTGTAATCTAAATCCTTGTTTTTGTTTTATCTTTGTTTCTCAGTTAAAATCGTAGGTTGTTCGCCAAGCTTCAAACTCAGTTTTGAAGCATTCAGCTATTTCGCGGGCAGACATATTGGTAAATACAATACAATAGTATTACATTGATAAACGACGAATACAAAAAGGTTTAATCTTACTTGTGAAAAGTTATCCCCCGAACCCTGCTCGCCACCGTCCGCCTGTTGGCACAGGAATAAGCAGCACGATGCTCTGGCATCTGCGACAACTGAAAACAACACGACCACAGAGTACGACCATATGAGTAGGACGACCGGTCCAAGATGGCGGCCGTATTTCTTGCTGCGCATAGCGCCAGGCGGCGCGTCTAGCCTTTATTATGTCTATGAGTCCACCAGCCACCAGGCTCCACTAGGTCAAAGGTCGTGACACGCCCTCACACTGTGTGTGTGCATGCAGCTTGCTGTTTCGCTCCACTTGTTGTAGTTCTGTCAGCCACCACCAGATGGAGCTCTCCTCTTCACTCGCCTTCTCATCCTCCTTCAATCCTCCCACCTGTAGAGAGAAGAAGAGACAGCAGGAGTCAGGACTCACGGTCTGTAGTGGATAGCAACACTCATCAACAACATTGTCAACAAGTACTATAGAAAGTAGAACTGCTTTCAACGTCACAGCAAGCTCCAAATGACTGCTTGGTGGGAATTGTAGTTGGGGATTGGAAGCGTGCATGGAAGCTTCAGTGTCTGCCTGCCATCACTACCACACGCCATCATCCCATGTGAGCATTTGGCCACTGGAGTCTCTTCCCAGCACCAACTGCAGTCCCGTCCAGACCCCAATGAGGATGAGCAGCATGCAGGCGAGCTTCCTGAGGCGCTTTCTGAAAGTTGGTGCAGAAACTCTTTGGTGATGCAAAGCAATTGTTTGAGCAGCTGTCTGGGTGTCTGGTCTCAGACCATCTTGGAGGTGAACATGCTGGATGTGGAGGTCCTGGGCTGGTGCGGTGGTGAGGCCGCTTGGATGTACTGCCACATTCTCTGAAAGGCCTTTGGAGACGGCTTCTGCTGGAGAAATGAACATCAACATCTGTGCTGGACATTCCTGCAGTCAGCACACCAACTACCAACTGCAGGCTCCCTCAAAACTCTGTGGCTTCTGTCACATTGTGCTGTGTGATACACCTGCACATTTCACACTGGCCTTTTATTGGAGCCAGCCTGATGCACACCTGTCTAATCAGCAATATGATTGGCCACACCTGTGAGGTGGGATGGATTATCTCCCATCATCTGAGGTTTGTTGTTGGTTCTTCTCCGGCGCTTCTGAAACGCGCCCGCGCCCGCCCCCTGGTGGTGGTGGTGGTGGTGGTGGGAACAGACGCAGACGCCTTTGGTGTGAATTGGGTGTCGTTCTTTCGGCTTTTACCTTTGCGTAGGTGGTCCTCTGCTTCCCTCTAGCGGACATCTTTTTTCACTACACCCATCACCCACAATAGTGAAAGTGTTTTATGAAGTGAATAACGCCTCTAGATAATATATGCAGAAGAGGATGAAAGGTGGTTTTTCCCTCTGCAGTCATCAGAGGAGACAATAATAATTCAAATCAACACATGACACGTGACACGTGGTAAAAAATGAACAATCGCAGGCGACTACAGTGATTGTGGGAAACTGAGTTGTAGGACACAATACATGAATATTCCATCTTCGGTTGATACTTCAAAGAAAATGGAAAAAGTAGGACAAGAGTTCAGAGTCACCAACAAACAACTTCCTGTTTTTGTCCACAAACAGTAGAAAACAAACGTCAACAATTTTTCAAAATTTTTCTAACATTTTTGCCAAAACTTGAAAATGAAACGGAAATCGAAACGATCCGAAACACATTTCAACTTTCGTGAAGGTGTGTGTGTGTGTGTGTGTGTGTGTGTGTGTGTGTGTGTGTGTGTGTGTGTGTGTGTGGTGACTGTAGTTGTTGTTCTCCTGATGAATCTGCTAAAAAACATCGGAAGCCTTTTAGATAGCAAATCTGAAAACTGATCAAATGAAGCCACAACCAGTGAAACCAGGAGAAGCAGAAGGGTCAGGGTCAGAGATCAGAGGTCAGGGGTCAAGGTAGGTCTATTATTACTGTTATTCTCATTGCTTTGCTAATTAAAAAAGGTTTAAACAATAAATGTTATATACATGTGTATTTTTTGCAAACATCTTTCACATTTGTATGTTCTTAAACTTGTATATTTTAATAACATTTTAATAATCCTTTGTGTTTGATCTTAAATGTCTTTTTTTAAACACATTTGATCATCTGCATGCTTTACCATCTCTTTGAAACACATTCTAATAAATATCTGAGTGTTTTTCAACATATTTTTCAATCCATTGAAACCTCCTCCAGTTCTCCAGTCAACTAATGTCTTCATTCTGAGGCTGCTGGTGCAATTCCTCCAATCAAATCATCAACACATCAACTGTAGTCAGAGACTTTCATCATCACTATGGACACTGTTGCTTTTCCCGCCACTTCATCCTTCAACTTTGGCTTCACTTTCAATATGATGCCGCAGTTTTCACCTCCCCTCAAGTCCTCTGGCGCCCCCCAGTGGAGGCTTTGAAAGGCGCAGGGCCAGAGGGATCAGTGGCACTGTTCAAACCCACAGTCATTGACTTTACCTTCCTGTTGTTGAGTTGAAACTCCGCCCACCCTCCCAGTTTCAGGGAGCCTGATTGTTATATTTGAATCGGTGGAAACAGATTGCAAATTAATGAGGATAATAAATATTTATTGGTGGCAATTTTCAATGTAAACAAGCAATAATGTCGAACAGAAGGGGCCAGCGTGAGTGCCGTCAAATCAATAAATGATCAAAACCAAAAGAGAACTCCAAAAAAAGGAGCTAAGGATGGCGATACAGCCGACTAACAAAGAAAGAAAATATCCACTGAATAAATCTAAGAACTCAGGTAGTCGTTATAATAATAAACACAAACACTGTCTCAAAAGAAAACAAAATTGTTGAAGCACAAACAAACCACAACGAACGAGACCATTGTGAGCTCATTTGGACGATGGGGGGCTGGTTGACCATAAGTTGTCCTTTGCAATAATGTTTAATATCTCAAAAACGAAAGCAGCACAAACACAATTTTTTGCATCACTAACCTGCACAAATGATGCACAAACAATTAAAGGTATTTTGAAAAGGTTTTATTGAGGGGGGGGCAACTTGACGGAGGTGGAGAACGGCAGAGATTTTAAGTCTTTCGCTGTTGATGAATTCCCTTGTTGCATGTGTGACGCACACAAAGTGTTTAGTCACAGTTGGGATATATGCATATGTTTTCTTATTATTCAACTCTTACTCAACTATTATTAGTTAACTATTATTAGTTAACTTTCCTGGTTGGTCACTAGGCGGCAGTGTAGCGATATCTCCGAGTCACTAGAGAGCGGGCTGAAGCTACTTCCTCATTCCGCTGAGGAGGCTTGGAGTGGAGAAACGGACGCCAGTGTCTCAACCGGTTCTTTCTTTCTTTTTAACAGCGGATACAAAATCTTAAAAACGGGATCTCCAAGTGAGACCTGTAACATTTGCAGAAGCACACAAAGCATCCTGGGATACAGAAGGACGTGAAGGATAGTAGCGGTGTATCCTTGGAATCGGCTAAAACTAGGGCGCATTCCCAGTACGCATTTGGAGCGTCCTTGGGACTTTTGGGAATTGGGACGAGCCGTCGTGCAGTGCTATGACGCAACTGGCCTTCAAATGCAGCCTTCCAAGGATGCAGACCCTGAACTGAGACACAGCCCTGATGTCCCAATATCTTCATGTCCTCCCTCTCATGTGTCTTTCTTTTTGTTTCACATTTATTTTCTGTAATACACAATAAGCATAAAGAATAGGATCCAATTTTAACTCAACAAAAACATGAACAGAAGAAAATGTACAAGCTGGGATGAAAGGTTAGTTGAGGTCAAGGTCACACAGGTCAGTGGTTGTGATGCTTTTTATTTTCAGAATATTGACTCATTGAAATATAATGTTTGAGCTCAGTTTTAAAAACAAAGAAAGAATGAGTGAAAACATTTTGCTAGGAAGAGAATTAGGTTGATGACGTAACGCTCTCTGATTGGCTAGCAGGATATGAGAAGCAAACAGAGTGGGAGAAAAATTTGAATGAGTGTTTTGAAACAAAGTCTTGCTAGAAAACAGCAGAGAGGGAGAAGAGCAAAACAAATGATTTGGTTTCCTTCTGATTCATTGACGTCCTTCTGAAATCTCCACAGAAACATCTGGCAAAGATCAAAACCATGAATTATTTTGAGGGAAACTTCTTTTGTCTCATTTATAATTCAATCATCATTGGAGTTCCAATCACAAAACAACATCTTTTATCTGATTGATTGATTTATGATCATAAACCAGAAGTAAAATCTCATAAAAACAATATTTTCACCCCTAAAATAAAGGTGTGATATCAACTACACAACCTTCACAACACTGTCAGACTTTGACAAATTCATCTTTGTGCTTCACATGAGAAAGCAGGTGGAGTTGGATGGAGAACTCTGAAGTGAGAGCAGATCAGTGTGTTGTTGATGTGTGAAACCTTCATGCTGAGATGTTCCAGCCGTGGATGATGAGAGCAGAAGCAGTGGTTGTGTTGCTGCTGCCTTCACTGAGCAGCTGCTCCAAGTCCTGCTTCTTCCACTGAGGATTCAGCTCCACCAGTGGCTTCTGGGACGTCTCTCCCAGTAACCACAGCAGCTTGTAGGGAGAAGCAGTCCGCCAGCCACCAGGCTCCACTGGGGTCAAAGGTCATCCAACTTGCCGGTGTGTCACTCATCTCCACTAGTCGTAGTTCTGTCAGCCACCACCAGATGGAGCTCTCCTCTTCACTCTCCTCCTCATCCTCCCTCAATCCTCCCACCTGCAGAGAGAAGAAGAGACAGCAGGAGTCAGGACTCACGGTCCTTGAACGCATCATCACAGAGACGTTGACTGTTGATGGAGATGATGGAGTGACTGGTGAGAAGAAGCAGACTCTCAGTCACATGTCAAGTGTGGAACATATGAAGGTCATGTGACCATGGAGTGTTGGACTGATACTGAGGCCTGATGAAGATGAACTGATCAATAATTGAGTGGTGAACTGAGAGAAGAAGCAGTTTGGCAGCAGATGTTGGATGAATGAGGAGCAGCTGGACGTCACCATCCTCCTCTCACACTGTGACTGGGAACACTGGACCTCTGCTGTGGGATCAACTGGCTTTGGTGCTGGAACCATCATCCACTGGTTCCAAACCAGTACTGACCTCACACTCTCCAGTTGATAGTCTCTGCTGTGGACAAGATCCATCAGTGGCTTCACTGATGATTCCTTCAGCTGGTTCCAACTCAGGTCCAGGTGTCTGAGGTGGGAGGGGTTGGACTTCAGAGCTGAGAGCAGCCAATCACAGCTGAGCTCTGACAAACTGCAGTAAATCAACCTGAATAAAGAATAAATGATGGAGAGTTTATAATGATGGAGAGTTTTTCCAGGGTGTCATCACTCTGAAAATCAAAGTGAAATGTCGACTTCAGAATCTGACACTACAGAAAATGTCACCCTGAAATTAAATCCTCAGTCCAAAACTAATGTGTGTTGAAATGATGTTTAGTCACATGACCACTGATGACCTGCTTTACTTCAAACATGAACAGAATGAAGTTTTCATATTTCTGGATGTCATTTTGATATGAATAAACCTTCAGTTCAATGTTTATTCAACATGTGAGATGAACTGTGTTTGGTGCTGAAACCATCATCCACTGGTTCCAAACCAGTACTGACCTCAGAGTCTCCAGTTTACAGTCTGGACTCTGCAGAAAACCACTCAGCTCCTTCACTCCTGAATCCTGCAGCTGGTTCTCACTCAGCTCCACCACTCTGAGGTGGGAGGGGTTGGACTTCAGAGCTGAGAGCAGCCAATCACAGCTAAGCTCTGACAAACTGCAGCCCCTCAACCTGAATAAAAAATAAATGATGGTGTGAGTGGAGTTTTAATCATTATTTGACATTAAAAAATAATGTCTATAGCACTGTAATGTTCATTAAACCAATCAGAAGCACAACAATAATACTGAAATAAATTAATTACTATAATCAAATATTTTATATCAACCTGTTTAGTCATGTAACCACTGATCAGCTGTAAACAATGCTGGAATTCATTGATTCATTTTGTCTCAAAGGTTCAGTGTGTAAATTCAGTGCAGATTTATTGCTGAAAGCTTCATATACAACCATCAATATAGTTTGAAGTCTTTGATTAGTAGAAAATAAAAGTCCTCTGGTTTTCCTGCCGTTAGAACGGTTCTTTATAGAAACAGACGGAAGGTCAAAGGTCGTTGCCATCTTGCACCGCCATGTTTGTAGGCGGCTGGTTGGGAAGATCAGTTTGAGAGACAGTTTCATATTGATGGTTGGAGGCTGGAATCCTCTAATAAAGCAAATGCTGAGAACAAATGGTTATGAAGTGACTGAAATGCAGTGGAATCTTTTCTGCATCTTGCTCATCAATACTGAACTGACTGAGATGATAGAACCTGCATTGACACTTGACCTTCTGCTGAGTCCAGCTGGATCTATCTACAGTATCTGAGTGCTCATACAGGTGGCTAATGCTATCGCTAGCTGAAAATCATGCTAGCACTGGACTGTCTGCTGTGACTATGACTGATTGTGATGCTAATAGATGGTTGTAATATTTGTATTGATGGAACTTTATCATTATACAGAGAACTAGACACCTTTGCTGTCAACCACATCCTTTATGATGCTGGAAGGCCACCGTAGTTCACTGACAAGGAGGGGAGGGAGGGCCAGCAAGTAAGCACTGCAATCTGAAATCTGACCACTAGATGGCAGGATTTCACACACTGTACTTTTAACTCATTTCAATTACAAACTGTGACTGCAAACTGAATTTCCAACAGCAGTGAAGTGAAAGTCATGACAACAATAACAAGAGTGATACAAGTTGTAGAGTGAAGAGGGTGAACTGACCTCAGAGTCTCCAGTTTACAGTCTGGACTCTGCAGAAAACCACTCAGCACCTTCACTCCTGAATCCTGCAGCTGGTTCTTACTCAGGTCCAGGTCTCTGAGGTGGGAGGGTTGGACTTCAGAGCTGAGAGCAGCCAATCACAGCTGAGCTCTGACAAACTGCACCTCTCCAACCTGAATAAAGAATTGATATTTGATTTCTTCCATGTTGTAAATGTCATATGAAGAGTTGACACTTTCTTCCACCATCCAAAGTCTTTTCTGGCTGCAGATTGTTGACATGAAAATATCAACAACATCCACTTTGTCTAGATGAGTCTTTAATATCTGCTTCAAAGTCTCACACTGAGCAGCGTTACACACCAGTTGTCATCTGCTGACACACACTGTCCACCAGTAGAAAGCAGGAACTGACCTGAGAACTTCCAGTCTGCAGTTTGGACTCTGCAGTCCAGCACAGAGCAGCTTCACTCCAGGATCCTTCAGGGTGGTGAGACTCAGGTCCAGCAGTGTGAGGTGGGAGGGGCTGGACTGCAGAGCTGAAGACACCACTGCACACTGAAGCACTGGGAGTTCACTGAATGAAGGAGAGCAGAGTGAGAAGTTGCTGCTTCCATCATCATCATCATCACCATCAAAATCATCATCATCATCATCACCATCACCAATGATTGAATAGTTGATTTTGGTTGACAGTGTAAATTCAATCAATCTTGTGCAATCAACTGACAACAATGAAAAGAAGCTTCCAAAACAAATGTGCACATTATAAAGACTCACAACAACAAAAACATCACAACTGTGTGAAGGAAAAGCAGCAGGCTGAAGCCCAAGCTGATTCTTGCCTCTCCTATACAGTCCATAAGATTAGCTGGAATAATTAGTCAGACAAAATCAAAAAGGAAAAAAGAAAACGCAACTCAACAAAATATGCTTGACATTATTCTTCATCATTGACTCACAATTCAATCATTTATCCTCATCATCATCAAGTATTTTGCCCTTCAAGATTTTTTCAACTCAACAAAGAAGCACACATTTTCAAATGGTCACTGATCCCATTCCAAAATGGAACTCCCAAAAAAGAAAGACATCTATATTTAACAATGCTTCTCACCTTCCATCATTCAAAGACACTCAACCCTCTGAACATGGATTGATTTTCTCTCACTTTAAAAAACTTAGAATACTGAGTGCAAGATTTTCATTCTTTCCTGGAAATAGTATTTCTAATGTTTTCAAGTCCACTATATCTATGAATTGGAAGATCTTTGACTCTATCAATCATTTATTTGTGCATTATAGAACTTCATTTATTCTTCTCATAACTCTTTTCTGTCAACTCTAATTTTTGGGTCAATACATTTTCTATATGTATTTCCACAAACTTGAACACAATATGACATATATGGCATTATAAGTGAGAACTACAATATTCAAAGACATTTCTTGTTCAACAGGTCCCTCATTTTATACATAATACCCATTGATTGAGATCATTTCTGTGATATATTCTTTATGCGGCTTCCAGATAAATTTTTTTTTGATCCACCATTACTCCCAGAATTTACAACACACACACACACACACACACACACACACACACACACAGTGTTTACGTACCCTAAACGTATCACAGCCTTCCTGCAGTTCCTCACAGCTGGAATCAGTCTCAATCTTCCCTGCTCTGATGTGTTGTACTTGCTGAGGTCCAACTCCTCCAGAACCTCCTCTGACATCTGCAGCATGTAGGCCAGAGCTGAACACTGGATGGCTGAGAGTTTCTTCTCTGATCTGTTCTCTGACTGCAGGAACTCTTGGACCTCCTGATGCACTGACTGATCCTTCACCTCCAGCAGACAGTGGAAGATGTTGATGCTTCTGTCAGGAGAAACATCACCAGTGTTCATCTCCTTCAGGTTGTTGATGACCTTCTGTAAGGTTCCTGGATGGTTGTCAGTGAGACCCAGCAGGCCTCCTAAGAGTCTCTGGTTGGATTCCAGACTGAGTCCATGGAGAAAGCGAACAAACAAGTCCAGGTGACCGTTTGGACTCTGCAGGCATTTCTCCATCATCCTCCTCAGGAACTCATCAAGGGATTGGTGAGGGAGATCAAATTCTTTTATCTTATTTTTGAAATTGTTGATGTCAAACACCAGAGGTAATACAGGGTCTGATTCAAAATGCTTCAAGAAACCATCCAGAACCTTTGTCTTGGTGCGAATGTGGAAGATGTAGACTGCAGCCAGAAACTCCTGGACGCTCAGATGAACAAAGCAGTAGATGGTTTTGTGGAAGATCACACTCTCTCTTCTGAAGATCTCTGTACAAACTCCTGAGTACACAGAGGCGTCAGTCACACTGAGACCACACTTCTCCAGGTCTTCACTGTAGAACATGATGTTTCCACTCTCCAGATGTTCAAATGCCAGCTGGCCCAGCTTCAGAAGAAGCTCCCTGTCAGCCTCCGTCAGCTCCTGTGGACCTCCTCCATACTTGTGCTGCTTCCTCTTGGTCTGGACCAGCAGGAAGTGTGAGTACATGTCAGTCAGGGTCTTGGGCAGCTCTCCTCTCTGCTCTGAGCTCAACATGCTCTCCAGAACTGTGGCAGTGATCCAGCAGAAGACCGGAATCTGACACATGATGTGGAGGCTCCTGGAGGCCTTGATGTGGGAGATGATCCTGCTGGACACATCTCCTTCATCTCTGAACCTCCTCCTGAAATACTCCTCCTTCTGGTCATCGGTGAAGCCTCGTACTTCTGTCAGCCGGTCCACACATGACGGAGAGATCTGATTGGCTGCTGCAGGTCTGGAAGTTATCCACAGCAGAGCCGAGGGAAGCAGATCTCCTCTGATCAGGTTTGTTAGCAGGACGCTGACTGACTTCTTCTGAGTGACGTCAGTCACCACCTGGCTCTTCTCAAAGTCCAGAGCCAGTCTGCTTTCATCCAGGCCGTCCAAGATGAAGAGAAGTTTGCAGACATGCAGCTGCTCTGCCGTGAGCTTCTCTAAAGTTGGATGGAAAATATGGAGCAGCTCCAGAAGACTGTGGTGCTGCTCTTTGACCAAGTTGAGCTCCCTGAATGAGAGAGGAAGCACCAGATGAAGGTCCTGGTTCTCCAGGCCCTGGGCCCAGTCCAGAGTGAACTTCTGCACTGTGAAGGTTTTTCCAACCCCAGCGACGCCGTTGGTCAGCACCACTCTGACTCTGAGTCCCTGCTGCTCAGGTGAGGCTTCAAAGATCTGGCTGCACCTGATTGGACGGTCGTGGAGGCTCTCCTTGGTCTTCTTGGTCTCCAGCTGCCTGACCTCATGCTCTCTGTTGACCTCCTCACTCAGTCCCTCAGTGATGTAGAGCTCAGTGTTGATGCTGTTGAGGAGGGTTTGACTTCCTGCTTCTTCACCTTCAGTCACATGTTCACATCTCCTCTCCAGACTGATCTTCTGCTGCTGTAGAAGCTCCTGCAGCTGCTGCTCCTCACCACCAGGACTTCCCTCCGTCTTCCTGTGGAGACACTTTGGCTTTGACTGATTGGATCAGTTGTTGGTGTCCATCACTTGTCAGCTGTTTTTCTACACCATCATTAGTTGGATGGAATCATTGTCTCCATCAACACTAACTGACAGCCTGCTGGCCTCCTAGTGGGCTCTTCACAAATCACTTCTTGTCTTTTGCTCTGTTTTCTAAATTCAATCCCTTCATGCAGCTTCACAATCAAAGAATTTGAGCCACAAAGAATGGAGCGCAGCCGTTAATGACGCCGTCTTTTAGCCACCACGTTGCGCCCCTCATGGATTTGTAGCTGTTTTCTAGTCTGGTCTTGTCACATCATCTAATATATTATTAGATGACATATTCATCTATCAAATGTATATTTTCTATCTGGTGTGGTTGACACCTGGTGGGCTCTGGTTGAGCAGTGGCTCTGTGGAACTGGCCCTTTGTTTCTCAGCAGACAGAGACAGTGGAGTCACATTGCACTGAACTTTGGATTGAAATTCATCTCAGTGGAGTTGAGCTGCACTTTATGACAGAGCATCAAACATTCCTGCCACTGCATAAAGTTCAGTCTCAGAAGGGCTTTGCTGCATTTCAACATGATGAATGTGACCATGTCAAAGATTCTCTTCTCTTGACCACTGACCACAACATCTGACACCTTTTCACCTTCTGAGGAATTTATCACTGTCAAATCAAACTAGAATTAGACTGAGAAACAAGGACATTAGTGTTCTTACTGTGTTCCAGAGGCTCCAGGTTCATTACTGAAGTCTATAAGTCGAGCCATGGACCGGTCACTCTTCAGAGACACCCCACTGGACCATGGAGACTTCAGTCTCTGTGTCTTGGAAACAACTCTGCAAACAAAAATGATTTTCCAATGAAGTTTGTTTCAGTCTTCTGGCCATATTAAAGGTTTTCTAAACTATTAATAGTATTTTAATCCGACTAATAGTGTCTGTCTAGTCATCATATAATACAGGTAGCTTGTTTTCTTACTGTGTTCCAGAGGCTCCAGGTTCATTACTGAAGGCCATAGGTTCATCCATGGACCAGTCACTCTTCAGAGACACCCCACTGGATCCTGGAGACTTTGCTCTGTCCTCCTCTTCCTCCACTGGAAGACTCATCTTGAGTCCTGGAGTCAGTCTGAGGTGAAACATCAAGTGTGACAGTGAGCTGAGAACCCAGTGAGTTCCACTTCAGACAGAGAGAACAGGAAGAAACACTGAGTTCCCAGTGGGATCAAGCAGACACACGACTGCTGGTGTCCACTCACATCACATTTCATGAGTTCTTCACTCAGTGACGACTCACCTGCTGCTGCTGCTGCTGCTGTTACTGTTGCTGCTGCTGCTGCTGCTGCTGCTGCTGCGTCACCTCAAAATGGAGCCTGACACAAAACAACTCGGACTCTTCATGCTTCTGCTGCTCCTCCAGCAATCCTGGTTCTCACTGTTTCACCTATAAACAACAATAAACAAAACACGCACTCTCTCTCTCTCTCTCTCTCTCTCTCTCTCTCTCTCACACACACACACACACACACACACACACACACACACACACACTCACACACACACACAGACACACACACACAAACACACAGAGTTGCCAGTGTCATCAATGAGTCTCACTGTCCTCAGAGTGTTCATCATGACGTCTTCATTGCAATCCTGCTTCTCTTGACACAATGTTTTTCTTGGAAATGTTGATTTATTCTCGTTTTAATTGTCACATTTTCAAGAGAAGATCACTAACAACACATTAAAGAGAACAGATGTACTTTTGAACCCATGCCACCGGCTCTCAGCTGGTGGATGTGTTAAGTGACTCTTCACTCAGCCATCATGTCTTCATGATGGCTGACAGATTTTATTCTCAAAGGTAGAGCTTGTGACCCCAGGGTGTGAATCACACGGGTCGGGTCAGGGACAAAGCTTTTGAGTGGCTTTATTTTATTTTTATGGATAAGGAAAGTTCTGTCCATGACCAGACTGAGGGAGGGATAGGGAGTGAGACAGACAGTAGAAAGGGGATGCAAGAGGGAGGACGGAGGGGGAGAGGGAACAGCTGGCAACAATATATCAGTATACAAAACATACATCACAACATACATATAACCTGCATCATTAATTGTGCACTATTAAACTAATTCAAGTAATAAACAGGTTCACTCATCGAGAAAAGGAATAAGATAAATACACATACAAAAATAATAATCATAAATAAATAAATAACTGTCATTATAAAGTAAGACAATAAACAATGTGTATGTGTGCATGAGTGTACAGATGTGCGTGTATGGGTGTGCGATCATACCTGTGTGTGTATGCCTATGTGTATATAAAGTCTATGCGTGTGTGTGTGTCACACAGTGCGTTTACATGGCACTAGAGAAATTCGAATTATTGCCTTAGTCCGATTATGATCGGAGTTTGAGAACTCCGATCATAATCGGAGAACTCCGACTGAGACACCCAGATAATGCCATTGGAATTCGAATTTCTCTGCCATGTATACGCCTTAGTCGGACTATTAACTGGACAATGCGAGTGCGCACGCGTCACGCCTCCCTCTCGCGACTCAAGACTGCGTCTAACAAAACAGACGGCGCGAAACAACCTGGCAAACTTGAATAAGAATGCTCACATTTGGAGAGAGGGTGAGACCGGGGTGTTGCTTTCTCTTCTAAAAGAGATGGACATATTAAAATAACGCGCAACGGAGACCTTTTGAAAAATGTAGCGCAGCAAATGCAGGGCTTGGCTTTGCGCACCCTGAACAAATATATATTCGTTCGTTTTTATATTTCCACCTTTTCGTTCACATTTTTTGTAAGTTAGAAGAATTTTAACTTTGTAAATAAAATCACACCAAAAAGATGTTTTTCTGATTTGTTTTTATTTTGGTAATTTCGCTGTTGTTCTGCTGGAAACGGCGTGCAGTGGCACCAGGTGCCTCCACGGTCGGCACTTTAATGAGCGTGTGTATAACTGAAGACACCATTCCTTTGCAAAACCTCTCCCACCAGTCTGCTCCGACCCCCCATCCAACAAGAACGAGAGTTCCGGGTCCGTAGCGACGGCACAAAGCGTAGCATGGAAGACATTGTGTTGTTGTAGCCCTCCAACAGCAAACGACGTTCTTGTCTGCCTTTTAAAATCACCATGAGCACGAGGAATAGGGTACACCTTATCTGCAAAGTAAGTAACACGTACATTATGAATTATCATACATATAATGATGTAATATGTCAACCGAAAGCAGCTGACCAGCTGAAAAGACTCACTCCACCCCCTAGTGTTGGGAGGAGGACACGTTCCCGTCAATAATTCGAATTTCTCAGCTGCATGTATACGGGGACAAGGTGAGAACTCCGATTGGACGAGAAAACCGAATTATTGTGTTGGAGTGTTGGAGCAGCCTTTTCATTGGTTCTTGGAGTTCAAAAGACCACCCTCTTCTCCAGGTTTATACCAGTGAATTCAGTTCCTTTGTCTCAGAGTTAGTTTTAGTTTTGCTGAGTGTTGTCTAGTCTTTCTAATTTTTTGTCAACTTAATTTTTCCTCATTTCTGGCAAAAGGCCAATTTAAGACAGTAGCAGAAACAACTCAGCCTCGTCCAGTCACCATTATTTTTCATTTTAACGTTTTCCCAATCTCAACTGGCTAATCCTCAGACCCGAGATTGTGATTTTTGCGATTTTTCTTTTTGGACCAGCCAAGCAGTTTTTCCTACCTCGTAACCGTGTAATTCATTTGATCACCAAAATTACAAGTGGTTACGAAGGAAGACTCTACTCTGATGCCAAAACGCCAGTGAAGCCACCTGCAGGACAGAGCAGAACGTGCAGTTCCACCTCGACGGTCGGTGCTGCTAATCCAAGCTCCCTGCGCGGTACCGGACCCGAACGCTACAGTACAAACTCCCAGGACCACCTCGGAAGAAGCTCATCCAATATAAGCCCTCATCATTCGCTCACTGTCAGAGAGTCTGGTGTCGCATCCAGGGGCGGCGGTTGCTGACAGGCAAGCCAGGCAGTTGCTTGGGGCCCCGGCCACTAGGGGGGGCCCTTAGGGCTGCCAGAATGTACACCACAGCAACGACAACAATGCGCAATTTGCAATGACATGACACCGCAGCAGCAGACCCCCCTTGTAGGACCCCGCCCCATCTGCCTTCAGCCTGCACCTGACCACGTACGGCGCGACAAGCGATACTGGTCACGTCACACTTTTGGTCACAGTTTGCAAACTTGCCAAATCTTGCTTGTGCAGACAACACGAAGAGGAGTTACGCCCGGTTCACACTGGCCGCGGAAGCGCCGCGAAGCGCCGAGCGCTTCCATTCGGCGCCCATGTTAATCAATGTAGTAGTTCACACCAGACGCGAACAGGCGCGCGGCTTGTGCCATTCATTTCAATGGAAGCGGAAGCGCCGCGAAGCGAAGCGCCGACGGAATTCGCGAGCGAGGCTCGTGCTGGTTCACACCAGACGCGAAAAGCTCCGCGACGGTCGACAAGCGCTTCTGCTCAGCTGCTGTCTTTTTTTCACTCCCACTCAAGCTTTTTTATTTTATTTTTTTTAATCATTTTCATCATTGTTCCCCCCGCCCCGTAGCCAGCCCGCACGGTGCTCACTTTCGTAGGTGTGTGTGTGTGTGTGTGTGTGTGTGTGTGTGTGTGTGTGTGTGTGTGTGTGTGTGGAAATAGAAACACGCACTCAGGTGTCCATCTCAAGACCTCTTTCATAATGACCGACATCTCTAGGATCAAACACAGACGTATTTTGATCAAGTCTTCCTCTGTGTGTGTGTGCGTGTATTTCTTTAATCTCTCTCGCACTCTGATACAATGTACTGACAAATATAACATACAAATATGATCGAATTTGTCATTCGGTTTTTATTTTGAAATTAGTTTATTTTGAAAATTCACCGGATTTTCTCGTTTTTTTTGAGCGACTTCCTGTATTGACGAGGATCGCTCGCGGCTGGCGCACAAAATAGAGCAGACGCCGAAACGACAAATGCATGGCGCGAGCCGCGCGCCTGTTCGCGTCTGGTGTGAACCACCACATTGATTAACGTGGGCGCCGAATGGAAGCGCTGGGCGCTTCGCAGCGCTTCGCTTCCACGTCCAGTGAACTGACGTTAAATGCATGGCGCGATCCGCGAGGGGAGCCGCGCGCCTGTTGGCGTCTGGTGTGAACTACTACATTGATTAACATGGGCGCCGAATGGAAGCGCTCGGCGCTTCGCGGCGCTTCCGCGTCCAGTGTGAACCGGGCGTCAGGGTGTGTGTGTGTGTGTGTGTGTGTGTGTGTGTGTGCATGCGTGCGTGCGTGCGTGGCATCATCCTTCTTCATGCCAGAGAAATATCAGCTGTTTCCTACATTGACTGATGTGCTTTTGAAACTTTGATCTTGTCTTCATGGTGTTGACTTTCTAAATGTCTGTGGTGAATACATGGAGATCTTGACAGAAGAGAAATCTACTAACAAGCAGAGACTTTTCCCAGCATTCTTGTATTGTAGGATATTTTATTGGCGTATGAGTGAAAATAAAAGCCTGATGAATGTTTTAACTTCCTTGAGAACTGCACTCTTTTACAAATCTGCTAAATCAACTGCACTCAGATATTCATGTCTTACATGTTGAGTGCTTAAGCATATTAAAGGTATTTTAATTTATTTTTTTTAATTAAAGATGAATTTTTAAAATATCATAATTGTCAGAGAATAACAGAAAAATTGTTTTAGCAAAATTTTTACCAAAATTAGAGAATGTCCAGTCTAAGTGTTCAACAGGATCCAAATTGACTCAAAAATGCCTTTTTCTATCAGCCATCATGAATGAGAGAGGAAACAAGAGACACTCAAACAGGCTTATAACTCATAACTTATCACTCATTCTTTACCTGACATTTTGAAAACATTCAAGACAATTTTGTTCATATTGAATCCGTTCAGTTTGTCTGAGTGGTGGAGCTGAATTCTGCTGTCCAACCACTGCCAGGAAACACTCCCACTGCTATCTGGATTGTCTTGTTGCTTTATTGCTTCAATTCAACACTTGATCATTCACTTGACATTGTTGTGCAATATAGACTGATGGCATATTTCATGACTTATTGATTGACTATTGTCACATTGAGCCAACAAGCAGAATCAAAAGAGAAAATTCTCTCACAATATTTACATGCATTCATCTGATTGTTGACAAACGGATCAACAGTCAGAAGGTTGATGAGATGGATGAGTTGTTGAAAGGTCAAAGGTCAGGGTGGAAAGGTCCAGAGTGGAAACAGACCTCAGCTGTGTTTCCACAGTAATAAAGTTGTCATGTGGACTAATGACACATTATTAATCTGTGGGATGAATGGGCTGCAGAGGAAGAGAAACAACGTGGCACAAACATCCAGCAGCCGTGGAGACAAACATCAGGTGGACAACAGTCACCAGGAGCACAAACAGGAAGTGGCGTCCAGGCCCCGCCCACCCTGTCATTGACAGCCGGAGACACTGGGCAACAAACGTGAAGACAGAAGAAGAATCAAAAGTGAAAATTCAGCTCAGAGTCTCTCTGACCACTTCAGTCACACTTTCATCAACTCAGCTGAAGAACCTGAATAAACATAAAATCCAACATGTAGCGGCTGAGTGAAGGAGGTCTGGACTCTGTGGAGGAGCTCCATGGTTCCAGAGACGCTGTAGAAGGACAGAAGACCTGCTCTGTGGTCCAGGTACACTCCCACTCTGGAGGACCGAAGACCTGAGACATCAGTCCTGATGTTGTTGTGTCGAAACCAATATCCACCTGAGGAACAATTTAAACTCCAGGATTTGTCATTGTATCCAAATCCACTTTCCACTGACCTTCCTGCTCTGCTGATGTTCCTGTAGGCCACTGCTACACCAACCCCAGTCCTTTCCCTCCACCTCCCAGTAACATCGTCCAGTCAGACCTTCTCTACTCAGGACCTGCCTCCAGGCAGTGAATCTGTCTGGATGATCACAATAAGACTGAACTTCCTCCATGCCTGTCACTTTTCTGTTCTCCTCAGATAATAACAACCATGTGTTCACTGTGTTTGGATCCAGAGTGATTTGAGGTGAACATCTGAGGAAGTCCTCTCTGCTCCTGGGTTCTAGTACCTTCAGTAGAACATCAACGTTGCTCACTGTCCATGAGATGTTTGTCTGAGTGTCCATCAGAACTTGCTGTATTTCATCTCTCAGCTTGGTGACAGCTGCTGCCGCGTCCTCAAAGTATCTCAGAGGACGGATCTCCAGGCTGGAGGAGTCTGGAGACGGACTGAGTGCTGGCAGTGAGGAGAAGCTGTGGAGAAACTGGCAGTGGTCCAGTGTGTGTGAGATCTTCTCCAGCTCAGCGTCTCTCCTCTTCAGCTCCATCATCTCCTGCTCCAGCTTCTTCTCATGCTCTTTGACTCGACTCACTGCTGCCCCCTGTGTGGATCTGACCTGCTGCTGCACCTCAGAGCGTCTTTTCTCCAGCAGACGGATCATCTGGGTGAGGATCTTCTCGCTGTCCTTCACTGCTTTATCAGCAGAGCCGTTGATGGACTCCACCTCCTTCTGAAGCACCTTCAGGTCTTCCTCTGTGTGCTGGATCTTCTGCTGGATCTTCTGCCTGGTCTCCTCCAGCTCTCTCTGCCTCTCAGTCCTCTCTGCTGCTGCTGCCACTGTGTTGTGACCTTTATGTTCATCCATACAGCATATAACACAGATGATCTTCTGATCAGTGCGGCAGAATATCTTCATCACCTCATCGTGACGAGGGCAGATGTTCTCCTGGAGCTGCTGGCTGGGTTCCACCAGCTTGTGTCTCTGTAGGGGAGCAGCATCACGATGAGGCTGGAGGTGAGAGTCACAGTAGGAGGCCCGACAGACCAGACAGGACTTGAGGGCCTTCAGTTTCCTCCCAGTGCAGACATCACAGGCCACATCTCCAGCTCCAGCATAGCAGTGATCAGCAGGAGCATCTTGGAGTCCAGTCTTCTCCAGGGTCTCCACTAGAGCTGCTAACATGGTGTTCTTCTCCAGGACAGGCCTTGGTGTGAAGGTCCTCCTACACTGAGGGCAGCTGTAGACTCTCCTCTCCTCCTCTGCATCCCAGTGGTGTTGGAGACACTTCCTGCAGTAGCTGTGTCCACAGGAAGTGGCCACTGGATCCTTGAGAAGATCCAGACAGAGGGAACAAGAGAAGATTTCTGGGTCCAGCTGAGCTGCTGCCTGAGCCATTTCACCTCTGAGAGCCACTGACTGACTGACTGACTGACTGACTGACTGACTGACTGACTGACTGACTGGGTTTCATTTCCTCAGAAACGAAACCAGTTTGACTTGAAGGGGAGGAAACGACCAGTCAGGGCTGTGATTGGCTGCAGGGAGCGCAGGGGGCCGGGCTTCTAACCTCCTGACTCATTCCGGGAAGAGGAGTGTCAGGGTGTGTGTGTGTGTGTGTGTGTGTGTGTGTGTGTGTGCGTGTGTGCTTGTGCACTTTGTTTCCTTGGCGCTGAAGACAGACGACGACGACGACGAATCAAAGTTCATAGTTCACAATCTGAGTCGTCGTTTGCAGCTGATGTCATTGCTGCTGCCACACACACACACACACACACACACACACCAGCAACGTTCCCTCTCAGCTGCGTGCTGACATAGATTGCGTAACAAAGTGAAGAGGTGCCACTCCGCTCTATTTTCCCTGGCTAACAGCAGCACA
Organism: Thamnaconus septentrionalis; assembly: GCA_009823395.1. Lineage (NCBI taxonomy): Eukaryota > Metazoa > Chordata > Actinopteri > Tetraodontiformes > Monacanthidae > Thamnaconus > Thamnaconus septentrionalis. The sequence continues at coordinate 16,329,901 of CM020520.1, read as the reverse complement.
CTGGCTTAGCTTGTCTATTCAGAGAAGAGCTATCACTCCGGCTTATTTTTCAATCTATGTTATCACATGCATACTACTGCTCATTCATTGGTAGTTAAATTGTTAGGTGTGCTTGATCAGTAATTTACAATTTTTTAAATAATAATTTAACATATTGTTAAATATGGCGCCGATAAAATCAATAAGTTTAAAACATCCATTATGTTATTAAACCAGGAAGACAGAGAAAATCCAACTAATGTAGTTTCTCAATTTAAAGTTGTCGACTGCTTCACTTATTTAGGCATTCAAATTGTTCCGCTGCTGGATAACATCATAGAATCTAACTATAAACCAGTAATTCAAGAAATGTCAAATTCTTTAGATAGATGGGCTGATTTTCCAAAGTCGTTATTGGGGAAAATAAGCACTCTTAAAATGAATGCACTGCCTATACTATTATATTTATTTCAAAATTGACCTCCGCCACCTCCAAGCAATCCATTTTCTCAGCTGAAGACACTTTTCATCAAGTTTATATGGAACAATAAACGCTCCAGGCAGCGCCTATCGTTGCTGTACCTGCCGTATGACAGAGGAGGGCTTCAATGCCCACAGCCATTCTGGTATTACTGGGCCGCGCAACTGAGAACACTGATGTTTCACTTCTCAGAAGAGAACGTGCCACTGTGGAGGGAGATGGAAGGTTCTTCACTGAAGCTTCCCTTATCCATTTACCTTTACTCAGCAGATTTTAAGAAACTCCAAAATAAGACTAAGAATCCTATGACTAAAAATATGATTACCGTCTGGCAACTAGTTGAGAAATATTTCAAAGACGCAGCCTCACTCTCATTATTTAGTCCGATATGGGAAATGATCTCTTCCCCCCAGGAGGAGGTGAGGGGGGATTTAAAATATGGGCTGAGCAAGGGTTCCAAAAAGTAGGAGGTCTTTATAATCCTGTTGATAAGCATCTGATGTCTTTCCATGAAATTGTTGTTAAACACGACCTACCTCGCAGCCAGTTCTTCAGATACTTGCCTTGTGTATTCCTAGCCTGTCAACACTTGAAAGAATGATGATGAAAGACTGCCAGGGGAGGGGCCTGATTTCTAAAATATATATATCCAGCTGGTGGATCAGTCTTCAGAATCCTGGTTAGATAAGCTTGAGTCCTGGAGAGAGGACCTACAGGTTGACCTCTCCACTGAGGAGTGGGAGAAGGCCTGCACCAAAGCACAATCTCAGACAGTGAATACCCGCTTGAAATGGCTGCAGTACAACTGGTGAATGCGGTCTCACATGACGCCGGTCAAGTTGAATGAATTCAACAGCGCCGTACCAGATGTGTGCATAAACTGTGATAAAGAAAAGGGCTCCATCTTTCATTGTTTGTGGCAGTGTTCTCAAATTCAGAAATTCTGGGGAGAAGTGAAAGAATGCATGGAGGAGATATTAGGGATACAATTACTTTTAGAAGCCAAGCTTTTTCTTTTGGCTTTTTATCCTCCAAACTGTAACGTAAGAAAGAAGCATGGATTATTTTTAGACATACTGTAGGTCTGCTCTTGGCCAAGAGAGTGATCGCACTGGCTTGGAAAGATGTGGATAGACCGAGGAAGGGCAGATGGTTTTCAGAATGAACAGCAACTCTGCCCTTAGAAAAGGTCACATATGCAATTAGGGGTAAGATAGCAATGTTGGAGAGCATCTGGGGCCCCTTCGTAAAGTATCTTGCTAAAGCCAGGAATGAGCCCTAAATCTTCATTCTGTGTAATATATAGTGAATGATATCAATGTAAAGGTGCTTGTGTGTACTTATTCCCCCTTTCTCTCTCCTTTTTATTTATTTATTTATTTTTTATAGTTTTACTTTTTATTTAATGAACTTCATTTCTTTGTTTACTGTGGGTATTTTTTTTTTTTTTTGGTTTATTTGTTTTTTGAGTCTCTTTTTGGTCGCTATGTCTTGGTCGTGAGCTCAGTTTGGTTGTGGGCAAGAGTTTCAAGTTCTTGTTCTATATTGTGTATTACTATGTTTGAAAATAAATAAAGATAATGTTGGGGGAAAAAAATATGGTGCCGATGACGACGCTGAAGCCCCTCCCCCACAGGTTCAAACAATCCTAGAGGAAACCCTGATGGGTCGTAGAAATGCTAATAAAAAAGTGAGTAGTTAGATATTTTACAGACAAAGAGTTACAGGAATTCACACTGTATCACAAGCTACAGCACACGTATTTCTTCCAGAACATGACCCTCAGCCAGGCCACAACTGGACCTCAGCCAGGCCAAAGCAGGACTCTTCCTATGGTTAAAGCAGGACTCTCACATATAACACACTACACATCTCATCAACAACAAGATTTTGCTCTTTTTCATTTGAAGTGGGCCAAATCACTTCTATTCAAAGTAAACTCATGAAAATTGCTGCTGGAATTTGATTCTTTTAATAAGCCATGTAACTTGCTATGATGCAAGGTTTTGAACAGGTGTGATACTGGTGTGTGTACAGCGTGCACACCTGATGTTGCTCACAGTGGTCCTCAGTGTGCTCAAGGAGCTTGTGTTGAAGAATTAGAGGGAACATTGGCTGCAGGTCATCCAGGGTGCAGAGCCCAGACCCCTGAGGGACAGGTGAGGACCTCCAGCCTCCACCTTCTGATTGGCTGCTGCTGATCCTGTCATCATGTGACCTGCTCATAAAATCTGACTGATAGAAAGCTGCTGTTTTCTGCTGCAGGTCCCACTGAGGACCACAAGGTCAAGGCAGAGGTCACAGCCTGATGGTGAAGGTCAGTGACACACACACACACACACACACACACACACACGCATACCTGAGGATCCACTGTGTGTGTGTCCTTCATCAGGAGGAGGTCATGCTAGGCTCCGCCCCTTCCCCCACAGAGCTGCAGAGGCGGGGTCGATGCTGCTGCTGCTGCTCCACCAATCAGATGTGACCTTTGACCTCAGGAGTCAAACTGTGGTCAGGTGACTCACCTAGACTCCGCAGACTCTGACCTCACAGCCTCTCAGGCTCCGCCCACCACTGCCACCACGGCGTCGGAAGGCCTGCAGTACAGTGCGCTGGAAGCCCCGCCCAGCTCCTCCCACCCCAGGGGGGCGGGGCCTCAGCTTCAGGTGAGTCCTGCTGCTGAGCTGCACTGCTGCTGGTTGCAACAACTTCTGACTGTGTGTGTGTGTGTGTGTCTGTCGGGGTGTGTGTGTGTGTGTGTCGGGGTGTGAGTGTGTGTGTTTGTCGGGGTGTGAGTGTGTGAGTGTTTGTCAGGGGGTGTGTGTGTGTGTGTGTGTCGGGGTGTGTGAGTGTGTGTGTTTGTCAGGGGGTGTGTGTGTGAGTGTGTGTCGGGGTGTGTGTGTGTGTGTGTTTGTCTGGGTGTGTGTGTGTTTGTCGGGGGGTGTGTGTGTTTGTCGGGGGGTGTGTGTGTGAGTGTGTGTCGGGGTGTGTGTGTGTGAGTGTTTGTCAGGGGGTGTGTGTGTGTGTGTGTGTTACGTGCAGCCCGACGGGCTCTTCTATGCAAGCAGTTATTGTTTATAAGGACCACAATCCTTTAGTTTTTATCGATCGCATGAGAAAAACAAACCAGAGGATAATGCGGTGGTCCCTGGTAACATTCAGAGGAAACACATTGGCGGAATGGACAACGTGATCGCGGATGCGCTGTCACGCTGTTAACCTTGATGTCGATCTGTGCTTTTCACCTCTCCTGTGTCTTTCCCCCACAGAATCAACATCTTAAGGGTGGGGGTGTTACGTGCAACCTGACCACTCCTCCCCTGTTCGCTCCTCCCCAGTCCCAGCGAGCACCAGCGTGCAATTAGTGCTCAGGACGGAGGGGGGAGACTATAAAAGGAGCGAGAGCAGGGCGGGCTCGCTCTCTCTCTCTCGCTCTCCCGTTCACAAAGGCAACTCGCCATTTGGTCGGGCGCACGCCGCGACCATCGGAGGCGTCCAGGTCGCACGTATTTGTTCTGTTAATTTAATCCTTTTCCCCTCTTCTCCCCACCGACAGGTGATCACACGCATGGGTTAGGAGGACCCATATGTTTTTTTTTGTGTTAGTTTGGGTTGTGGCTGACCAGTAGTCCTGTTTTCGGATTTTGTTTAACTTTGTTATAGGTTTTACGATTCTTCAGGTTAGACTGTATAGTCGGAACTCGGACGGAGTCCTACGGCCCTGTGTGGGCTGGCCTTGTCCGTTTTTCCCTCTTTTGTTTCGTTTGGCCGGCGCCCACAGCCCTTTTTGGTTTTCTGAGTTGACACTTTTCACTTGTCCAGGGGGTTTTTAAATAAAAATACTTTGCGTAAACGAACTGCGGTCTGGTCTGTCTCCTCATACATAGCGGGTCCCCGAGCCATTTCTTGTTTTGGGGCCCGTAACAGAAGCCAAGATCTCTTGACATCTGTAGCAAAATGCTGAAGACGTTTTGTTTGTGGTGGCATGTGTGTTGTTTTATGCTGCAGTCTGCTGGGGAGGGAAGGAAAATTGTTTTAGGTTTCTGATGTGTTCATCTGCCTCTGCAACAAATATCATTCAAACACTGCACAGACACAGCTCCCAACATACTGTTTTTTTCAAAGGCACAGAAAAGCAGCTTGGCAAAATGACTTCAGTGCTGCTGGTTGATTTTTCATCCAGCAGGGATCTCCAGGGACAAGCATTATGAGTAAAACAATGGCCCCAGACATCACTGCAACAGAACAGGTATTTCCTGCTTCTGGAGAGGTCTTCATTATCCCATTGAGTCATTATATGCATGCAATAATTCTATTTAACCATTATCACTTTTCTGTTCATTCTATTTTGTTTGTAAAATGTAATAAAAACAATGTCATGTCATATTGGCAATAATAATTTGACTAGAAGTTCTCACAATGCCTTTATTGAGATAATCAAAAAAAAATAGATAAAAATTCTGAGTTTTATAGTAGCCTACAAATTTACTTTTAAATGACTTTTAACTTAACTTTGCTGAGTAGATGTCTATAATTTGATTTTCTCTTATATTGAACCTGATTTTACCCTTTCTTTTAAAAAAATGTATTAAAACCCTTTTTCTTACATTTGAGAACTATGTCCAACAGTATATTAAAACTATTTGAAAATAATAGTAACATAAAAGCTATCAAGACCCTGAATCTATCTGCCTTCTACAATTATTTTTATAGTGCAAACCGTAAAAATACTTTTATGTATGAAACCCCCTGGTGATAGTTTTTGTTGCTATTGATTTTTGGGGTTTTTGGTTTTGTACTGTTTTGCGCAATTATTAAAAAAATACATTAAAAAAAAAAAACAACTAACTTCCGGCGTTGAGTTCCGGTCGTGAGTCAGGGGGTTGGAGTAATGGCGGCGCCCGTGTGTCTGCATTTGGGTGCCTCTCACAGCTGAGGCACTGAGTTTTGTGCCTTTCACCCCCGTGCAGTTTTGGTTTTGTCCCCACATATGCATTGCCACTTTGTCCAGTAGGTGTCACTGTTCACCCTTCCATAATAGTTTGGGATGATTGAGTGAAATAGAAGTGCTTTTCTATCTTTTTCTCTCTGTTTTCAAGTAAGCTGTATATTGTAATATAGAACAACAAATTGCACAGTTCCTTGTTGTATAAATGAGGGGGAACAAGAGGTGCAGAGAAAGCCAGAAGACTGTCAAATGTCCTTTATTGTCTTCTGCAGCCAATAAAAGAGGACAAACACAGCCCTCGAGTCTCTTAGACCCACCATCCTGCTCACCTGTTACACTTGTTTGTTTCCTCCACCTTAAAGTCATTAAAATAAACGGGTTGATTTCACGTCCTGCTGAGTCGGGTTCTTGACCCTGAAGCCAGACTGGATCAACGCATCGGCGCTGAAGCGGCATGGCGTCCAGAGGTGACGGCCAACTACGGGACTTCAGATGATGGAACTACTGAAGCCTTCATTTCATGAACTTCACACATCACTGACCTCCTGGGACGACGTTGTGCTGAGGCCACGCCTCTCGGCCACCACCAGGCCGGCGGAGGCGCAGCAGGTGAACGGAGCTCCGGTGGAGGCCACTCTTCATCTTCAGCAGTTCTTCATGGTTCTGATCAAAAGTCTGAAAACACAAAGTTTCAAACCAGTTTGACTTCCAAAGATAACACCACATGCAGGCGACACTCAGGCTCCTCCCACTCAGTGGGCTGTCCAATAGTTTGTAGGCGACGTTGTGCGGCACTTCCTGTTTTAAAGACTAGCAGCCCCAGTGGTCACTTGAAGTACTGCAGCAAAAAAAAAAAAACTGTACGACACAAAGATAAAGGCTCTTCTTCTTCTTCTTCTTCTTCTTCTTCTTCTTCTTCTTCTTCTTCCATTTTTCTATATTGCTTGATTGTGCAACACGGTGGCTCTGGGGTTATCGCTGCTTGACTATTGCAGACTGGATCATCCCAGTCGTGGTCCTGGTGTCCAGCCGTGGTCCTGGTGTCCTCAGACACTCTGAGGTCTTGGCCACGTTGGAGACGTTACAGTCTGACTGTTCAAGGCTGTGCACAGGTGTCCATTGCTCACGGACCACCAGTTCAAACTGGTGCCATTGATACAGGGAACCAGTGGAGGACAGAAGAGCTTCTCCATGAAGAAGCAACAGGTCTGTGAGGGCCACAGTTCTGCCTGGATTGTAGGTGCAACAACTGATCTTCTGCACCATTATACACATAAAGTCTTTGAAGATCATACAGCGTGACTTCCTGAATTGTTTTTGACCTTCTGTCCCTCAAGTGGAGCTATGATGAACATCTCAGACCTCTCTCATATACTGTATATACATATACATACATGTATGTACATGCAATTATATACTTTATTGTGGACAAAATTCTGTCCAACAGCAGACTTCAGGATGCACACAACAAGCAGGATGAGTGCTTACTGGACTTTAACTTTGGACCTTAACATGAACTGTGTTCTGTTGACTTTCAGCAGTCAGCAGCCTGCTGTGTCGGTTCTGCTGGCCTCAGGCAGATTTTAATGGAACCTGGCCACACAATCTATCTGAAATATGATTGGATGAAAACTCTAGCGTGATATAAGACAATGGAAGCAACACAACCAAGTGGATGTTATATGATGTGAAAAGAACAGACTACTCCCTGGTTATGCCAGCAGGGAAGGCCTTGCTGGCCCTGATGGCCTGCCACTGTAGTACTGCACAACACTTCAGACACCTTATCTTCATTTGCCACTTCTTTCAGTCTGATTCTCGCTGGCTCGGTTGGTGAACTCTTGATATTCTGCGTTGTGCCGGGATTTCAAATCTTTTATCCAGTTGCCTGAGTAGTCAGTGGTAGATTTTGGTTGCTACTCCAGACAGTGATTGTTCAACATAGTTGGCATCTAGCTTTGTTGTTGTCACCCACACGAAAATGTTTCCACACCGCTGACTTGACTCCTTGCTGCTGGCGTGTTGCAGTCAGTTTAGCGTGAACAGCCATAAACTGGCATCGGTGTGGTGGTGTCAGTACATATTGTACGAGTACGAGTAGAGTACAAGTCCATGTATTTGGTAGCGATCCTCCATATCGGTAACACCATCAGAGCATTCTGAACACACACTCACACACACACACACACAAACACCCTGACACACACACACACACACACACACACACCCTGACACTCCTCATCCCGGAATGAGTCGGGAGGTTAGAAGCCCCGCCCCCTGTGTATCAAGAGCCTGTTGGTGCATGCTGCTGTCTGGAGAAGCCTGGTGACGTCATCCATGAAGCTCCGGATGGCGGGGAGTCGTTGGCCTGACGGGGATCTGACTCCTCTGACCATCTCTGACCAGCAACCAGAAAACCAGGTCCGACAACGCCACCCCAGGAATTGCACCTGGAGAATTAAGTTGACCTCTGCTAGATTAATTACAAAACAAAGGGAGGCACACAAGTTCGTTTACCAATGAAGCTTAGAGACGTGGTTCCATACAAAAAAAATAAATTCTTTATTACAGCACTCAAATCATTTCACGATAAAATATACCGTAGGCGACCAAGGGAAGAATATTCAACATAAGGCCGAAGACATTAAGTGGCCTATTCTAAATAAAGAAGAAATACTCAAAACAGGGGGGATTCATTCAAAGTAACGGGGAGAAAATAACTTCAAACGGGGAAAATGGGGTCCGTTCAGGGCTGAGGCCTTACCAGTGCGACTGACCAGGGAGGACGAGGAGGAAGCCCGGAAGAGTCACCCCACTCACTCGTGAAACAGCACTCAACGCACACTCCAGGTGAACAATCAACCCAGGTGGTGACAGCACAGCAAACCAGGAAAAGGGACACCACCACCCGCCTACACCAGTCGACGACTGTCGGTCGTCAGCCGCTGAAGGACAAAAAGAAAAAGGTTAAAGTTAGGAGGAGGAAATGCACATAACTAAGCTAACCTAAACTAAAGAACTAAAGAAGCAAACTTGCAAATTAATCACAACCAATTAACAGACAATCACATCAATTTGACAATAACAACAGCAACAATAAGCATGACAACCATAAGCAAAAAAAATAAAATACAACAAAATAAATCCCTCAATCCCACAGTTCAGAATAAAAGAGAAACTAAACCCGGCTAAAACGGGTGCCTCTGAGAGGTAGCTATGCCCAAACGACCCAACGTGGACAGCGGCTGCAGCGCCCAAGCGTGCCACAGCAGGAGGAAGCGGAGGGGGCAGCACAGTCACACCGATCCCAGCGTCCACCACAAAGCCTTCGATGTAGTTGGACCGTATGCGAGGTTTCGGAGCGATTTCAGCCCCGCAAAGCAGCAGTAACCCCGGTGTTGTAGCCCCACTACCCCAAGCGGCATCAGGAAAGCAGCGTGAGGACGCTAATGCCGTGTAAGCTAGAGGACCCAACACAGGCAGACCTCAGCGAGACCAACGCAGGTGCAACCCAGCAGGAGGCAAACAGGAAGTGAGGTGCCACCAGCATAGATATATACAGAAGGCTAGATGTCTTATCCTCGCTGCTGGCCAATGGAATCGAACGTCCGCACTGGCGGCCATCTTGCCACAGTCACCTCGCTCCGCCTCTCTCACTCACAACTATGTATTCTTGACATGCATGTTCTTTTAAATAGCCCTAAATTGCTCTATTTTCAACCGATTTTCGAGCGGTTTGGTTTGTTATAAAGGTTATAAGCATAGTTATGATGCTGCACACTTATTAATATTTTAGAACCATAGCAAAAACACGCACACACGCTGGCACACACCCATATTTAATAAAAACGTATATGCTAAACGCTAAACTAAACAAACCAGCACTAAACAAGTTTTTGTTTGTGGACAGCGACGATTGCTGCACCCATAAGCGGCACAGAAGTTCGGCATTTTTTCAGCCACTGATTTCCTGTAGAAATCATAATGCATGATGCTGTAACAAAGCAATCCAATTGTAAATCATTTGCGAATGAAGTTAAATTAAATTGAAAAGAAAAGCTATTCTGTCTCACCATATGTCAACTTGCTTGTTTTATTTACACCTACCAATCCTAATCCTTTTATCACCACAACAAAAAAGACGGACTGTAATCTCAGGTTGTCACCGTTAGACTCTGAATCAAACAGGTGGGGGATGAGATATCAGCGGCTCTAGTTCATTGATCACCGTGTCTCTGCTGCATGAACTGATGAGACTGCGTTCACGCAGCAGCAATGGATGTAGGCTAAGTTGCATTAGCTTGATTTGCAACGTTATAGGAAACGCACCTCAGCGAATAACTACAACCGACACCACAAATATTGTATGTGAACAAAATACTAGTTTGTCCTGAAATAGCTGTTGGCTTAACTTAACTTAAGAAATGAAAATCTTAGTGGTCTCAGTCATATTAACCTGTGCAGATAGGCTGTCTAAGCACCATAATGTTTTTTTTCTAATAGAAAGCTGCACTCTCAACATGTTCAACCATCCAGAATTATTGCTACGTTATGAACGTTTGTAAGAAAGCAAACCGTGTGCAAATCCGTCAAGTATTCAGCGAGATCAGAGTGTTGATGTCTGTTCAGATCACTCACGTTCCCTCACATTCAATTCATCAGACCGTGACTACCTGACTGTGGAAAGATGGCGGCCAGTGCGGACGTTCGATTCTGCGCCGTGAGACATCTAGCCTTCTGTAGATATCTATGGTTGCACCACACTGCTTCTGCTAGCCATGACCGAGTCGCTTCGCATTCACAACATTAGCACATGGCTACCGGAGCCGAAGCCACAGCCCCTTCGAGAGAGAAGGGCGTGGCCAGGTGCAGCTCATTAACATAAAGGTGACAGGCCCTAAAACGGGCTGTTCTGAACAGAGCGGTTTTTTGCTGATTTAGGGACAGCAAAAATATTAGATCCAAAGTCAATTTTGACAAATGCAGGTCACAGACAGGTCTTTTACACATTTGAGAACTATTTTAAGAAGTGGAAAAGTGGCATAATATGGGACCTTTAACTAACTCTAACTCATACAGGATCAACCTGTGGTTGCTGTGAAGCTGTCAACACTTTCTTCTTTTTTGGAGTATCAGAGAACACTTGGAAAGACTGAACACAACATAGTCTTTATGAAATGGTCTGAACTCTTAAAAAACAACATTTATTAAAGAAGGAAATTATTTGTTATTATTTATAACACAATCCATGTAGTTTTTTTTTAACCAGAAAATCCAAAGAGACAAAAAGTTTTTTATGAAAATAAATAAGCTTTGGGAATTGAAAAAACCAACAACCCTGAACCAAATAGCAACCTGGAGGAAAAAGAAATTAACTGAAGCGTGTTTTTAGTAGCACTGGCATTTTAAAAAAGTTTTAAAAAAGTAATCTGTATATGAATCGGAATGCAATTGAATATCACAATTGCACAAAATGAAAAACAAACACTCAGTGCAGTTTTTCAAAGAACAATAACTAGCACAATAGCTGCGTTTCCATTCAATTTTCACAAAATGAAAGTGACATTTCTAAAATTTCAACAAAGTACAATTGCAATTTGTAGGTGTTTCCATTGAATGGTGTGAAGTGCATAAGCCGTAATTCTCGTAAAATCTTGCGGGATGAGATTTTACGAGAATTACCTTTGCTTTTTTTGTTTATGTTTATTTGCTGTCAAGAATGGTTGTTATATTTTTCTCTTTGATTACTTGTAAAAAATACTCCAGATGTGAAACTTCAAGTTTCACTTGAAGTGAACTGGTCACTTTAACCCTGTAAGTCACGTCTGGTGACGTGTAAATGCGAATAAAGTGTTTCCATGAACATTTTGCTATATACCTCTATATCGATACGTCTGAAAAACCACCACATGAGAGCATAAAAACATTTCAGCGATATTTGAGAGGTTTTTCGAAGTTTAGGTGTTTCAATTACCAGTTTTTTTTATTGCGATATTTAAGTTTTTGCGCAATTATATGGGTAATGGAAACGCAGCTAATGACACATACATATACAAAGACACCTGTTTTATCTGCTCTAGTGGACAATGCAAACAGAAAACTGCTGAAAGTGCGTTGAACAATTTGATATTAACGGTTCATTTCATGCCTCTGACAACAAAAATGCAGAATTCTCAGTGCGGTTATTGAGAGCTACACAGCCAAAATGAAAAACAAATATAAGTAACACAACCATGTACAGTTACAGCCTGTCAGAGATGGCAATCAAAGTTAACCCGAATCCTGGTGCCAAGGGGCGACAGTCTGCACATATACGTGTGGTCTGATGTAACAAGGGTGATAAACTGTTTTTTTTGCTGAACCCAGTTGCCCCATGCATTATTTTAATCATACGATCACCTGCATGTGTCGAGGGTGGCCAATGGTTGTCAACGCTTTAGTGATGACATGGGGCACATGTGTTGAGCTAATGAAACAATGGCCAGCCTGCGTTTGATGTCATGTGGTCAGGTGGGTTGGTTAACCAATCACCACCAGCTGGTGTGGTATATCAGGCCTCTGTGGCTCACTCTCAATCAAGCAATGTGGGAAGCCACATGAGAGATGAGCTACAGGCTGGTTCTGATTTATCACCAGAGATCCCTTTTTGGCACTGCAAGCCTGTTTGTCATTGACTGGTTGTTGACTTGTAGGAGCCTTCCACTGAGCCAACCTGAACTGAACAAGGCTGAGTGTTGCCTTGCCTGTGACCTGGTGAGTTAGTTGTTTATGCTAATGTTAGCTTAGCTAGTTTCCATGCTGAACAAACCGTCACACTGGTCACGGTTTACGGAAAGCACCCCGTCTTGCTTGTGCGAACCTTGAACGAGTTCGCCAGTTCCACTGGCCAGCGGGAAGCGCCGCGAAGCGCCGAAAACTTCCATTCGACGCCCCGTGGTAATCAATGTAAATGAATTCACCAGACGCGAACAGGCGCCTTGACTTGTGCCATTCATTTCAATGGAAGGGGCTTGTGAAGCGGCAGCGCGACGGCGAACCATGGCGAGGCACCGTGCTGATTCCGCAGGCGCGAAAAGCTCCTTGACGTTGAAACCAGGCGCTTCACACTCCAACTGCTGTCTTTCACTCCACTCAAGCTTTTATTTATTTTTTTTAATCCATTTCATCCCTATTTATTCTTGTTATGTACTTTGCGTGGCTCACTTTCGCTGCGTGTGTGTGTGTACGTGGGTGTGTGTGGCGTGGCGTGTGTGTGTGTGTGTGTGTGTGTATGTAGGCAGGTAGAAACCGCACTCAGATTATTATCTCAAGACCTCCTTTTCTAATGGCCGACTGTCTCTAGGATTCAAACACCACAGGCGTAGCACAGATCCGTCTTCCTCTGTGTGTGTGTTATTAAGCGCGACTTTCTTTGAAATCTCTACTGCACTCCTGATACAATGTGACAACATACAACACCTTAAATGTGATCCAATTTGTGGTTGGTTTTTATTTTAAGAAGTGAATTTATTTTGAAAAATTCACCAGGATTTTCTCGTTTTTTTAAAGGCGACTTACTGTATTGGCGAGAGATCGCTCACTTGCAGCTACTTTAAAATGACAGGCCTTGAACAACCAAGCCATGGCGAGCGCACCTGCGCAATGCGCGACTCTGGTGTGAACCACCCACATTGATTAACGTAGGCGCGGCTGGGCGCTGCGGGCGCGCCGCGGCGCTTCGCTTCCGCGTCCAGTGAACTGACGTTAAATGCATGGCGCGATCACGCCGAGGAGCCCGCATGCCCTATTGGCGTCTGGTATGAACTACTTGATTACCCGCCATGGTGGCGGGTAAAGAAGCGCTCGGTGCATCCAGCGGCGCGCGTCAGTGTGAACCAGGAGTCAGGGTGACAATGTGTGTGTGGCTGGCGCTGGCCAGCGGCGTGCATGCGTGCGTGCGTACGTGGCATGCTCGCTATGCATGCCAGAGGAAATATCAGCTTTCCAAACTTTCACCACATTGACTGATGCACCCAGAACTTTTGGTCTTGTCTTCCTTGGTGTTGACTTTCTAAATGTCACCATGGTAGACCCTTGGAGATCTTGATTGAAGAAAATCTAGCAACAAGCAGAGACTTTTCCCAGCGTTCTTGTATTGTGAGATATTTTATTGGCACATGTAATTGAGAAATAAAAAGCCTGAAGTAGATATTTCCTTACATGAGAACTGCACTCTTTTGCAAATCTAACAAATCTTTACTGCACTCAAAGTATTCATGTCTTCACTTGTTGTTGAGTCTGTAAGCATATTAAAGGGCTTTTAATTTATTTTTTAATTAAAGATGAATTTTTAAAAAATATCCATAATTGTCAGAGAATAACAGAAAAATTGTTTTAGCAAAATTTTTGCAAGAATTAGAGATCATCCAGTCTAAGTATTCAGCAGGATCCAAATTGACTCAAAAATACCTTTTCTATCAGCCATGCATGAATGAGAGAGAGCAAGAGACACTCTAAACGAAGCTTATAACTAACAACTTCTCACTCATTCTTTGCCTGACATTTTAGAAACTTATTTAGAACAATTTTGTTCATAATATTGAATCCGTTCAAGATTTGTCTGAGTGGGTGGAGCTAGCATTCTGCTTTCCTTCAACCACTGCCAGGTACCACTCCCTGCCTATCTGGATTGTCTTGTTGCTGTACTGCTCCAATTCCAACGCTTGATCGTGCCAGCGATATTGTTGTACAATATGAACTGATAGCATATTTCATGAGCTATTGATTGGCTATTGTCACATTGAGCCAGCAAAGCAGAAATCAAAGAAAGGATTCTCTCACAATATTTTACATGCATTCATCTGATTGTTGACCATGCAGTCCAACAGTCAGAAGGTTGATGAGATAGGTGGAGATTTATTGAAAGAGTCAAAGGTCAGGGTAGAAAGGTCCAGGTAAAACAGACCTCAACTGTGTTTCCACAATAATAAAGTTATCGTATGGACTAATGACACATTATTAATCCCAACAGGATAGATAGGCTGCAGAGGAAGAAGCTAGCGTGGCACAAAACATCCCAGCAACGTGGGGAAACTGGAAACATCAGGTGAACCCTTAGTCACCGTGGGCACAAACGGGAAATAGGCGTGAGGCCCGCACACCCTAGCAATGACAACCCCGGAGACGCTGGGCAATGAAGCGTGAAGGCAGAAGAGAATCAAAAACGAAAATTCAGCTCAGAGAATCTCAGCCGCTTCAGTCACACGCTTTCATCAACTCCGGCTGAAGAGGGCCTGAATAAACACCAAAATCCAGCATGTAGCGGCTGAGTGAAGGAGGTCTGGACTCTGTGGAGAACTCACTTTAGTTCCGAAGGCGCTGTAGAAGGACAGAAGACCTGCTCTGTGGTCTAGGTACACTCCCACTCTGGAGGACCGAGACCTGAGACATCAGTCCTGATGTTGTTGTGTCAGAAACCATCCACCTGAGGAACAATTTAGAAACTCCAGGAGTTGTCATTGTATCAAATCCACTTTACACTAACCTTCCTGCTCTGCTGATATTTCCTGTAGGCCACTGCTACACCAACCCTGATCCTTTCCTCCACCTCCCAGTAGCATCGTCCAGTCAGACCTTCTCTACTCAGGACCTGCCTCCAGGGCTGATGAATCTATCTGGATAATCACAATAAGACTGAACTTCCTCCATGCCTGTCACTTTTCTGTTCTCCTCAGATAATAACAACCACCACTTGTTCACTGTGGTTTGGATCCAGAGTGATTTGGGGTGAACATCTGAGAGAAATCCTCTCTGCTCCTGGGTTCTAAATTGCCTTCAGTTAGAACATCAGCGTTGCTCACTGTCCATGAGATGTTTGTCTGAGTGTCCCATCAGAACTTGCTGTATTTCATCTCAGCAGAGGTGACAGCTGCTGCGCGTCCTCAAAGTATCTCAGAGGGCGGATCTCCAGGCTGGAGGGAGTCTGGAGGCGGACTGAGTGCTACAGCAGTGAGGAGAAGCTGTGGAGAAACTGGCGATGGTCCAGTGTGGCAGATCTTCTCCCAGCTCAGCGTCTCTCCTCTTCTGCTCATCATCTCCTGCTCCAAGCTTCTTCTCATGCTCATTGGCTTCGACTCACTGCTGCCCCTGTGTGGATCTGACCTGCTGCTGCACTATCAGGCGTCTTTTCTCCCAGCAGGCGGATCATCTGGGTGAGGATCTTCGCTGTCCTTCACTGCTTTATCAGCAGAGCCGTTGATGGACTCCACCTCCTTCTAGAGCACCTTCAGGTCTTCCTCCATGTGCTGGATCTTCTGCTGGATCTTCTGCCTGGTCTCCTCCAGCTCTCTCTGCCTCTCAGTCTCTCTCTGCTGCTGCTGCCACTGTGTTTGTGACCTTTATGTTCATCCATACAGCATATAGCACAGATGATCTTCTGATCAGTCACGGCAGAATATCTTCATCACCTCATCGTGGCCGAGGCAGATGTTCTCCTGGAGCTGCTGGCTGGAGTTCCCGCCAGCTTGTGTCTCTGTGGGGAGCAGCATCGCGATGAGGCTGGGTGAGAGTCCCACGTAGGAGGCCGACAGACCCAGACGGGACGAGGGCCTTCAGTTTCCTCCCAGTGCAGACGCTCACAGGCCCATCTCCAGCTCCAGCATAGCAGTGATCAGCAGGAGCATCTTGGAGTCAGTCTTCTCAGGGTCTCACTAGAGCTGCCAACATGGTGTTCTTCTCCAGGACAGGCCTTGGTGTGAAGGTCCTCCCACACTGAGGGCAGCTGATGAATCTCTCTCCTCCTCTGCATCCCAGTGGTGTTGGAGACACTGCAGTAGCTATGTCCACAGGAAGTGGCCACTGGATCGCTTGGAAGATCAGACAGAGGGAACAAGAAGATTTCTGGGTCCAGCTGAGCTGCTGCCTGAGCCATTTCACCTCTGAAAGCCACTGGCTGACTGACTGGCTGGCCAGCTGGCTGGCTGACTGGCTGAGCTAGCTGGGTTTTCCATTTCCTCAGAGCAGAAGCCAAGTTTGACTTGAAGAAGGAGGAGCTTGGCCAGTCAGGGCTGTGATTGGCTGCAAGGCCTTGAGGGGCCCAGGGCTTCCTAACCTCAACTCATTCCAGGAAGAGGGTGTCAGGGTGTGTGTGTGTGTGTATGTGTGCATGTGTGTGTGCTTGTATGCTTTGTTTACATGGCGCTGAGAAGACAGACGGCGACGACGACGAATCAGGGTTCATAGTTCACAATCAGGTCGTCGTTTTGCAGCTGATGTCATTGCCTGCCGCCACACACACACACACACACACACACACACCAGTAACATTCCCTCTCAGCTGCGTGCTGACATAGATTGCGTAACAAAGTGAAGAATTGCCTCTCCGCTCTATTTTCCTGGCTACAGCAGCACACTGGCTTAAGCTTGTCTATTCAGAGAAGAGCTATCACTCAAACACATTTTTCAATCTATGTTATCACATACGTACTGCTCATTCATTGGTAGTTAGAATTTGTTGGTGTGCTTGATCAAGTAATTTACAATTTTTAAATAATAATTTAACATATTGTTAAATATGGCATCGATAAAATCAATAAGTTTAAAACATCCATTATGTTATTAAACCAGGAAGACAGAAAAATCCAATATTGGTTTCTCAATTTAAGGTTGTCGACACTACTTCACTTATTTAGGCATTCTAAATTGTTCCGCTGCTGGATAACATCCACAGAATCTAACTATAAACCAGTAATTCAAGAAATATCAAATTCTTTATAGATAGATGGGCTGATTTTCCAAGAAAGTCGTTATTGGGAAATAAACTCTTAAAAATGAATGCCACTGCCTATACTGTATATTTGTTCAAAATTGACCTCCACTACCTCAAGCAATCCATTTCAGCTGAGCAGACACTTTTCATCAAGTTTATATGGAACAATAAACGCTCCAGGCCAGCGTATCGTTTGCTATTGCCTGCGTTGTATGACAGAGGAGGGCTTGAAATGCCCACAGCCATTCTGGTATTACTGGGCGCGCAACTCAGAACACTGATATTTCACTTCCTCAGAAGAGAGCGTTACACCGCCAGGGAGATGGGAAGGTTCTTCACTGAAGAGCTTCCTTATCCATTTACCTTTACTCAGCAGATTTTAAGAAACTCCAAAATAAGACTAAAAATCCTATGACTAAAAATATGATTACCGTCTGGCAACTGGTTGAGAAATATTTCAAGGCGCCAGCCTCACTCTCATTATTTAGTTGATGTCCGGAAATGATCTCTTCCCCAGGAGGAGGTGAGGGATTTGGAAATATGGGCTGAGCAAGGGGTTCCAAAAAAGGAGGTCTTTATAATCCTGTTGATAAGCATCTGATGTCTTTCCACATGAAAGTGTTATTAAAGCCACGACCTACCTCGCAGCCAGTTCTTCAAGATACTTGCCTTTGTATTCCTAGCCTGTCAACACTTGAAGAATGATGATGAAAAGACTGCCAGGGGAGGGCCTGATTTCTAAAATATATATATCCAGCTGGTGGATCAGTCTTCAGAATCCTGGTTAGATAAGCTTGAGTCCTGGAGAGAGGACCTACAGGTTGACCTCTCCACTGAGGGGTGGGAAGGCCTGCACCAAAGCACAATCTCAGACAGTGAATACCACGCTTGAAGTGGCTGCTGGTACAACTGGTGAATCACGGTCTCACTTGGCGCCCGGTCAAGTTGAATGAATTCAACAGCGCCGTACCAGATGTATTGCATAAACTGTGATAAAGAAAAGCTCCATCTTTCATTGACTGTGACAGTGTTCTCAAATTCAGAAATTCTGGGAGAAGTGAAAGAATGCATGGAGGAGATATTAGGGATACAATTACTTTTAGAAACCAAGCTTTTTCTTTTGGCTTTTATCCTCCAAACTGTAGCAATAAGAAGAAACATGGATTATTTTTAGACATACTGTAGGTCTGCTCTTGTGGCCAAAGAGGTGATCGCACTGGCTTGGAAAGATGTGGATGAAGCCGAGGAAGACAGATGGTTTTCAGAATGAACACTTAACTCTGCCCTTAGAAAAGGTCACATATGCAATTAGGGGTAAGATATAGCAATGTTGGAGAGCATCTGGAACGCCGTGAATGATATCTTACTAAAGCCAGAGATGAGCCCTAAATCTTCATTCTGTGTAATATATAGTGAATGATATCAGTGTAAAGGTGCTTGTGTGTACTTATTCCCCTTTCTCTCTCCTTTTTATTTATTTATTTATTTTTTATAGTTTTACTTTTTATTTAATGAACTTCATTTCTTTGTTTTACTGTGGGTATTTTTTTTTTTTTTGGTTTATTTGTTTTGAGTCTCTTTTGGTAACAGCTATGTCTTGGTGGTGAGCTCAGTTTGGTTGTAGGCAAAGTTTCAAGTTCTTGTTCTATATTGTAGTATTACTATGTTTGAAAATAAATAAAAGATAATGTTGGGGGAAAAAAATATGGTGCCCGATGTGTGTGGCTGAAGCCCCTCCCCACAGGTTCAAACAATCCTAGAGGAAACCCTGATGGGTGCGTAGAAATGCTAATAAAAAGTGAGTAGTTAGATATTTTACAGACAAAAGTTACAGGAATTCACACTGTATCTGGCTACAGCTGCATATTTCTTCCAGAACACTGACCCTCAGCCAGGCCACAACTGGACCTCATGGCCAAGCAGGACTCTTCCTATGGTTAAAAAGCAGGACTCTCACATATAACACTACACATCTCATCAACAACAAGATTTTGCTCTTTCTCTGTTTTAAGAGTGGGCCAAATCACTTCTATTCAAAAAAGTAAACTCATGAAAATTGCTGCTGGAATTTGATTCTTTTAATAAGCCATGTAACTGCTATGATGCAAGGTTTTGAACAGGTGTGATACAGGTGTGTGTGGCACTGGCGTACCACACCTGATGTTGCTCACAGTGGTCCTCCAGTGTGCTCAAGGAGCTTGTGTTGAAATTAGAGAGACATTGGCTGCAGGTCATCCAGGGTGCAGAGCCCAGACCCCTGAGGGACAGGTGGGGACCTCCACCTCCACCTTCTGATTGGCTGCTGCTGTCATGCATGTCATCATGTGACCTGCTCATAAAAATCTGACTGATAGAGGCTGCTGTTTTCTGCTGCAGGTCCCACTGAGGGACCACAAGGTCAAGGCAGAGGTCACAGCCTGAGTGGTGAGAAAGGTCAGTGACACACACACACCTCACACACACACCGCATACCTGAGGATCCACTGCGTGTGTGTCCTTCATCAGGAGGAGGTCATACTTAAAACTCCGCCTTCCCCACAGGCTGCAGAGGCGGGGTCGATGCTGCTGCTGCTCACCAATCAGGTGTGACCTTTGACCTCAGGGGTCAAACTGTGGTCAGGTGGCTCACCTAGACTCCGCAGACTCTGACCTCCCACAGCCTCTCAGGCTCCGCCCACCACCACCACACCACACGCGTCGGAAGGCCACCACAGGTACAGTGCTGAGGCCCGCCCAGCTCCTCCCACCCCAGAAGTGGGCCTCAACTTCCAAGTGAGTCCTGCTGCTGAGCTGCACACTGCTGCTGGTTGCAACAACTTCTGACTGTGTGTGTGTGTGTGTGTGTCTGTCGGGAAGGTGTGTGTGTGTGTGAGTGTGTGGGGTGTGAGTGTGTGTGTTTGTGGGGTGTGAGTGTGTAGTGTTTGTCAAGGGTGTGTGTGTGTGTGTGTGGGGTGTGTGAGTGTGTGTGTTTGTCAGGGGTGTGTGAAGTGTGTGTGTCGTGTGTGTGTGTGTGTGTGTGTGGTGTGTGTGTATGTTTATCTGAGTGTGTATGTGTGTTTGTGGGGGTGTGTGTGTGTTTGTAAAATTATGTGTGAGTATGTGTAGCCAGGGGTGTGTGTAGTGTTTGTCAGAATTGTGTGTGTGTGTATATGTTCATGCAGCAAAATGGACTCTTCTATATAACTGAGTGTATTTATAAGAACCTAATCCTTTGAATTTTTTAAACTCGATACATAGAAAAAGAACAAAACCAGAGGATAATCACGAGTGGTCCCTGGTAACATTCAGAGGAAACACATTGGCCTGGAATAGACAACGTAATCGGATCGCTATATCGTAATACTTACTTGATGTCGATCTGTAACTTTTCACCTCTCCTGTGTCTTTCCCCACAGAATCAGCATCTGGCGTGGGGAGTGTTACGTGCTAACCTGACCACTCCTCCTGGCCGGCTCCTCCCTAGTCGCGAGCACCAGCGTACAATTAATTATGGAATGGAGGGGAGACTATATAAAGGCGAGCAGGCGGGCTGCACTCTCTCTCTCTCAGCTCTCCCGTTCCGCACAAAACAGCCTGGCCATTTTGAGTGAGCGCGCCCGCGACCATCCAGGCGTCAGGTGACAGCATATTTGATCTGTTAATTTAATCCTTTTCCCTCTTCTCCCCACCGACCTTGGGTGATACACACCCATCGTTGGGAGGACCCATATGTTTTTGTCTTAGTTTGGGTTTGTGGCTGACCAGTGGTCCTGTTTTGGATTTGTTTTGCTTTTTCTGTTGCCGGTTTCTGATTCTTCAGGTTGGGCTTCAACATGAGATGGAACTTCGGGCCAGAGTCCTACTGGCCCCTGTAATAGGCTGGCCATCCCGTCCATTTTCCCTCCTTTTTTGTTTAGATTTGCTTGTGCCTTGGGCCTTTTAGTTTTCTGAGTTGGCACTTTTCACCTGTCCAGGGGTTTTAGCCAATAGCTCACTGCGTAAGCAGACTGCGGTCCTGGTCTATACTCTCATACATAGCAGATTCTCCCCAGGCAGCCATTTCTTGTTTGGGCCCCATAACTTGAGCTGAGATCTCTTGGCATCTGTAGCAAAATGCTGAAGACAGTTTTGTTGTGTTAGCATGTGTGTTTATTTTTAATACTGCAGTCTGCTGGGAGGGAAGGAGAAAATTGTTTTGGGTTTCCTGGTATGTTCCTCTACCTCTGCAACAAATATCATTCAAGGCACTACTTTGTTTTAACTCCCAACATACTGTTTTCAAAGGCACAGAAAAGGCAGCTTATTAGAAATGACTTTAGTGCTGCTGGTTGATTTTTCATCAGCAGGGATCTCCAGGGACAAACGATACCGATGAGCAATACCATTCGACCTCACACCGTGAGAACAGATTGTTTCCTGCTTCTGGAGAAGTCTCATTATCCAGTAGGTCATTCTAGCCGTACCAGTAATTCTATTTAACAAGTATCACTTTTCTGTTCATTTCTGTGTTTGTAAAATGTAATAAAAACAATGTCATGTCATAATACTTAATAAATAATTTGACTAGAAGTTTCTCACAATACTTTATTAGGATAATAAAAAAAATAGATAAAAAATTCCCAGTTTGCAAAAGCCTTTCACAAATTTACTTTTAAGTGACTTTTAACTTAACTTTTGATGAGTAGATGTACCTGTTTGGTTTCTCCTATATTAGACCTGATTTTGCACTTTCTTTTAAAAAAAAATGTCTTAAACCTTTTCTTTTACATTTGGGAACTATATCAACATTATATTCGACTATTTAGAAAATAATGAAATATGAAAGCTATCAAGACCCTGAATCTATCTGCATTACTACAATTATTTTTTATAAGTTCAAACCGTAAAAAATACTTTATATATGAAACCCCCTGGTGATAAGATTTTTGTTGCTATTACTGATTTTTGGGGTTTTAGTTTTATACTGTTTTGCGCAAGTATTAAAATACATTAAAAAAAAAAAAACCTTCTTCCGGCGTTGGAGGTTCACGGTCGTAGGTCTGGGGGGTTGGATGATGATGGCGCCCGTGTGTGTCTGCATTTGGGTGCCTCTCACAGCAGCTGAGGCACTGAGTTTGTGTAACTCACCCCCGTGCAGTTTTGGTTTGTCCCACACCTTACGCTGCCACTTCTGTCCAGTAGGTGTCACTGTTCACCCCTTCCACAATAGTTTTAGGATGATTGGGTAGAAATGGAAGTACTTTCTATCTTTTCCTCTGTTTTCTAACAAATAGCTGTATATTTGTAATATAGAACAGTAACAAATTGCAATTCCTTGTGCTTATAAATGAGGGGGAACAAGGAGGTTGCAGAAAGAAGCCAGAAAGACTGTCAAATATCCTTTATTGTCTTCTGCAGCCAATAAGAAGGACAAACACAGCCCTCCTGAGTCTCTTAGACCCCACCATCACTGCTCACCCTGTTCCACTTGTTTTTGTTTCCTCCACCTTAAGTCGGTAAAATAAGCAGGGTTGATTTCACGTACTGCTGAGGTCGGGTTCTTGACCCTGAAGCCAGACGCTGGATCAAACGCGCCGGCCTGAGGCGAGCAGCGTCCAGAAGGTGACAACCAGCTACGGGACTTCAGATGATGGAACTACTGAAACCTTCATTTCATGAACTTCACACATCACACTGACCTCCTGGAGACGGCGTTGTGCGGAGGAGCCCACGCCTCTCGGCCTGCCAGGCCTTCGTAGGCGGCTGTGAGCGCAGCCAGGTGATGGGCTGGTGAGCCCTCTTCGCTCTTCAGCAGTTCTTCATGGTTCACAGATCAAAAGTCCCAAGAAAACACAAAGTTTCCGACCAATTTGACTTCCAAGATAACACCACATGCAGCGCGACACTCAGGCTCCTCCACTCAGTGGGCTGTCCAATAGTTTGTAGGCGACAGTTGTGCATGCGCTGTTTGAGACTGATCTTTTTTTTTTTTTTTTTTTTTTTTTACTTTTTTTGCAGCCAAAAAAAACTGTACGACACAAAGATGAAAGGCTCTTCTTCTTCTAACTTCTTCTTCTTCTTCTTCTTCTTCTTCTTCTTCTTCCAAACTTTTCCTATATTGCTTGATTGTACATACAGTGGCTCTGGGGTTATCGCTGCCCGACTGGCTACGAACTGGATCATCCAGTGTGTGGTCCCTGATATCCAGCCGGTGGTCAGTGTCTCCTCAGACACTCTGTGAGGTCTTGGCCCACGTTGGAGCGCATGCAGATCTGACTGTTCAAGGCTGTGCACAGGTGTCCATTATCTCTGGACCACCAGTTCAAACTGGTGCTTCATTGATACAGGGAACCAGTAGGTTGACAGAGCTTCTCCATGAAGAAGCTTAACCTTGGGTCTGATGAGGGCCACAGTTCTGCCTATGCAGTTGTAGGATTGCAACAACTGATCTTCTGCACCATTATACACATAAAGTCTTTGAAGATCTGTACCTGGCGTGACTTCCCTGAATTGTTTTTGACCTTCTGTCCCTCAAGTGAGCCATGATGAACATCTCAGACCTCCTCCTTTACACTGTATATACATATACATACATGTATGTATGCATGCAATTATATACTTTATTTATGGATGTAAAATTCTGTCCAACAGCAGACTTCAGGATGCACACAACCACAGCAGGATGAGTGCGCTACTGGACTTTAACTTTGACCTTAACGCCATGAACTGTGTTCTGTTGACTTTCGGAGTCAGCAGCCTGCGGCCTATCGTGTCTCATGCTGCTGGCCTCAGGCACAGATTTAATGGAACCTAGCCACACAATCTATCTGAAATATGATTGGATGAAAACCCAAGCGTGATATACCAGACAATGGGAAACACACAGCCAAGTGGATGTTATATGATGTGAAAAGAACAGACTACTCCTGGTTATGCCAGCAGGAAGGCCTTGCTGGCCCTGATGGCTCCTGCACTGTAGTACTGCACACAACACTTCAGACACCCATATCTTCATTTGCCACTTCTTTCAGTCTGATTCTCACGCTGGCTCGGTTGGTGAACTCTTTGATATTCTGCTGTTGTGCGGGATTTCAAATCTTTTATCCAGTTGCCTGAGTAGTCAGTGGTAGATTTTAGTTGGTTACTCAGACGGTAGTTATTTCAACATAGTTTGGCATCTAGCTTTGTTGTTGTCACCCACTGCGAAATGTTTTCCACACGCTGACTTGACTCACCACTTGCTGCTGGCGTGTTGCAGTCAGATTTAGCGTGAACAGCCATAAACTGGCATCGGTGTGGTGGTGTCAGTACATATTGTACCGAATCTGGTGACCTGACAAGTCCATGTGTATTTGGTAGCGATCCTCCATATGGTAACACCATCAGAGCATTCTGAACATTTTATCACACACACACACACACAAACACCCTGACACACACACACACACACACACACACCCTGACACTCCTCATCCCTGAATGAGTCGGAGGTTAGGAAGCCCGCCCCTGTGTATCAAAGGCCTGTTGGTGCATGCTGCTGTCTGGAGAAGCCTGGTGACGTCATCCATGAAGCTCCGGATGGCGGGGAGTCGTTAAGCCCTGGCGGGGATCAGCTCCTCTGACCATCTCGACCAGCAACAGAAAAGCCAGGTCCGACAACGCCACCCCAGGAATTCCTGGAGAATTCCGAGAATTGTTGACCTCTGCTAGATTAATTACAAAACAAAGGGAGGCACACGTTGGTTTTACCAATGAAGCTTAGGCGTGGTTCCATACAAAAAAATAAATTCTTTATTACAGCACTCAAATCATTTCACGATAAAAATATACACGTGGCGACCAAGGGAAGAATATTCAACCTTATAAGGCCGAAGACATTAAGTGGCCTATCTTAAATAAAAGAAGAAATACCAAAACAGAGGGGGTTCTATTCAGAAGTAATGTGAGGGAAAAGCCTCTAAGCGGGAAAATGGGGTCCGTTCCAGGGGCTGAGCCTTACCAGTGCGTGCGCGACTTGACCAGGGGAGGACGAGAGAGGAAGCCCGGAAGAGTTTCACCCACTCACTCGTGAAACAGCACTCAACGCCCTACCCAGGCGTGAACAACTTAATCAGCAGGTGGTGACAGCACAGCAAACCAGGAAAGGACACCACCACCCGCTTATTACCTTCAGTAATGAACGAATTGTCGGTGCGTCAACCAGCTGAAGGACAAAAAAGAAAAGTTGTTAAGTTAGGAGGAGGAAATGCGCCGCTTCATGCCTAAACTGTAAAGACTTAAAGAACGCAAACTTGCAAATTAATCACACCAATTAACAGACAATCACATCAATTTGACAATAAACAACAGCAATGGAATAAGCGCAGCAACCGCCATAAGCAAAAATAAAAATACAACAAAATAATCCCTCAATCCCACAGTTCAGAATGTAGCAAAAACTAAACCCGGCTAAAACGAATTTTCTCTGAGAGGTAGGGGCCAGGTGCCCAAGCTTGACCTAACATGGACAGCGGCTGCACGGCCAAAGCGTGCCCTGGCAAGGAGGCGGAGGGGCAGCACAGTCGCGCCATCCCAGCGCCCACCACCAAAGCCTTCACTGGAAGTTGGACCAGAGCGCGAAGCCTCGAGCGACTATATTATAAAGCAGCAGTAACTCGTGTTAGAGCCTCCCACTACCCCAAAACGCATGTGGAAAGGAGCGTTAGGGGCCTTCAATGCATTAATAAGCTAGAGGACCCAACAGGCACACCTGAATGAGACTCACAATAACGCAGGGTGCAACCCAGCAGGAGGCCGACAGCGAGAGGTGCCAGTTACCGCATACCGATAAATATACAGAAGGCTAGATGCTCTGATCCACACATAAGCTGGCCAATGGAATCCCAGGCGTCCACTGGAAGTGCCATCTTGCCACAGTCACCGCCAGCTCAGCCTTCAGTACTGGCTAACCATGTAATATCACCGACATGCCTGTATTCTTTTTAAATATTCTAATCGTTTCGCCTTTTCAACCGATTTCGATTTTGGTAGTTTGGTTTATTATAAAGGTTATAAGCATAGTTATGATGCAGCACACACTTATTAATATTTTAGAAACCACTGCCAAAAACACGACACACTGGCAGCAAGGTCAATACCCATATAGCGTAATAAAACGTATATGCTAAACGCCAAACTTCGTAAAACTGTATCAAATAGGGTTTTACATGGACAGCGACATTGCTGCAAATTCCATAGCGGCACAGAAGTTCGGTTTTTTTTCAGCCACGGTTCACTGCAGAAATCATAATGCATGATGCTGTAACAGCAATCCAATTGTACGTCATTTTACGCACGAAGTTAAATTAAATTGGAAAAGAAAAAGCTATTCCTGTCTCACCATATGTCAACTTACTCGATTCCGAGACACCCACCAACTCTAAATCCATTTATCACCACAACAAAATAGGACTGACTGTAATCTGTGGTTGTCACTGTTAGACTCCCTAGACTAAACAGGTAGGGGATGAGATATCATCGCGGTCCTGAAGTTCATTGATCACCATGTATCCTGCTGCAGGCATAGACTGGATGAGACTGCCATTGCTCAACCTTAACCGATGGTGGTAGGCTAAGTTACATTAAGCTTGGATTTACTGGCGTTATGACATACACACCTCAGCGAATAACTACAACTGGCGACACCTGACATATTGTAGGTGAACCAGCCTGGTTTCCATCCTGAAATGGCTGTTGACCTTAACTTAAAATGAAATCACCAATGGTCTCAATCATATTAACCCTCATGCCAGATGACATCCAAAGCACATAATGTTTTTCTAATAGAAGCTGCCTCTAACATATTCTTCATCCAAATTTATTTACTTTCACATTATGAGCGTTTGTAGAAAAGCAAACCGTGCTAGTAATCTGCCATGTATTCGGCGAGATCAGTATGTTGATGTCTCACCAGATCACTCACGCTCTCTTACATTCAATTTAAATAAGACCGTGACTACCTGACTGTGGAAAGATGGCGGCCAGTCGCGGGCCGTTCAGTTTCGCGCCTTTTATATATCTAGCACTTCCGTAGGATATCTATGCGGTTTTTTTTTCCCACTACCATCTTACTAGCTGGCGAATCGAGTAAAACTGCATCTACAAGAGCTCATGCTTTGTAGCTGCTGGAGCCGGGGCGTGTCTCCTTCGAGAGAAGGAAGTGGCCAGGTGCAGCTCGTAGTCAAGGTGACATAGCCTCCAGGCAGAACAACCTGAACAAAACCATGTCTACTTAATTTGGGGACGGCAAAAATATTAGATCCAAAGTCAATTCCGACTATAGCAGGTCCACAGACGGGTCTTTTTACAGATTTTGACGAACTATTTTAAAAGTGGAAAAGTGGCATAATATGGGACCTTCTTCAATTCTAACGAATGGCAAGAGATCAACTTGCTGGCTAAGGTGGAAGCCTATCCAAACACTTTCTTCTTTTTGAATTATCATAGAACTGCTTAAGGAAAGACTGAAATACAACCTTAGTCTTTGTAAGAATGGTCTGAAACTTATAAAAAAACAATATTTATTAATGAAGGAAATTATTTATTTATTATTTATAACCACAATCCATCTAGTTTTTTAACCTGATCATCCAAAGAGACAAAAAAAGTTTTTCATGAAATAAATAAAGCTTTTGGAAATCTTGAAATTAATAACCTAGAACGTCCCAAATAGCAACCTAAGGAGGAAAAGGAAATTAACTAGGCGATGTTTTTTAGCCATAGCATTTTAAAAAATTTTTAAAAAAAAGCCATCTGTATATATGAATGCGGAATGCAGGTGAATCTCTGGTGCACAATGAAAAAACAAACCTCCCTGCAGTTTTCGAGAACAATAACTAGCACAATAGCTGCGACATTTTGAGAATTTCTAAGGCTGAAGTGACATTTCTAAAATTTCAACAAAGTAGATTCTGGTGTAGGTGTTTCTGTTAAGATAATTGTAAAAATTGCATAACGTAATTCTACGTAAAATCTTAGGATGAGATTTTATTCTGAGAATTACCTTTACTTGTTTATATTTTATTTGCTCAAAACCAGTTATTATATTTTTCTCTTTGATTACTTATAAAAAATACTCAGATGTAAAACTTCAAGTTTCACTTAGAATGAACTAGTCACTAACCTTCCTGTAAGTCACGTCTGGTGGCGTGTAAATCGAATAAAGTGTTTCCATGAACATTTTGCTATATACCTCTATATCGATCGTCTGAAAAACCACCACATGAGAGCATAAAAACATTTCAGCGATATTTGAGAGGTTTTCGAAGTTTAGGTGTTTCAATTACCAGTTTTTTTATTGCGATATTTAAGTTTTTGCAATTATATGGGTAATGGAAAGCAGCTAATGACACATACATATACAAAGACACCTGTTTTATCTGCTCTAGTGGACAATGCAAACAGAAAACTGCTGAAAGTCGTTGAACAATTTGATATTAACGGTTCATTTCATGCCTCTGACAACAAAATGCAGAATTCTCAGTGCGGTTATTGAGAGCTACAGCCAAAATGAAAAACAAATATAAGTAACACAACCATGTACAGTTACAGCCTGTCAGAGATGGCAATCAAAGTTAACCCGAATCCTGGTGCCAAGGCGACAGTCTGCACATACGTGTGGTCTGATGTAACAAGGGTGATAAACTGTTTTTACCAGACAGTTGCCCCATGCATTATTTTAATCATACGATCACGCATTAGCCAGTGTGTATGATTTGTCAGCGCTGGTATTGATGACATGGGGAGACATGTGTTGAAATGACAAACAATGCCCAGCCCTCGTTTGATGTCATGTAGTCAGGTGGGTTGTTGCGGCAATCACCACCAATGATCCAGGTATGGTATCTAAATATCTCAATCAGTATGGAAGCCATGAAAGATGAAGCTAGGCTGGGTTCCTGATTTATCACCAGAGATCATGGCACTGCAAGCCTGTTTTGTATTGACTGATTCTGTTGACTTGCCCGGAGCCTTCCTGAAACCAGCCTGAACTGAACAAGGCTAGATGTTGCGCACTTGCCTGTGACCTGGTGAGTCAGTTGTTTATGCTAATGTTAGCTTAGTTTTATTGGAAAAAAATATAGGCGCGATGTGCAGCCCCTCCCCACAGTTCAAACAATCCTGGAAACCCTAGTGGGTCGTGAAATGCTAATAAAAAGGTGAGTAGTTAGATATTTTACAGACAAAATTTACGAGTTCACACTGTCACAGCTACAGCACCATGCTCTTCAGAACATGACCGGACTTAGAAACAGCTTTATTCAATAACAATTTAAAATAATTTAATCTTTTTTTCGTCCCACGGAAAATCACCCAAAAACAATGAACCAGGTTTAGCTGCTGAGTGTAAGCCTGTCATGATAACAAATTTTGCTGGACAATAATTGTGCGAAAATTATTGCAGATAAACGATATTATTGACACCATTTTTAAATCATATATAATGATAATATATGACATCATAATGCAAGTACACCATTTCAAAAGCAATAAACTTTCATTTCTCCAGATTAAGAGGTTGCAAATAAGATACACAAATGTAATAAACATAAAGACAAAAAAAAAACAATAAAAATAAAATGGACTCACATTCTGTTTTTATCAAAATATTAAATAAAAAGCACGATAACAACGAAAAACAATAAGACCAGAGTTTAGCTGCCTGAGTGAGTGTCAAAAAAATAAGTACTATTGTCATATTTCCTGTTTGTGCCTTTACTTTGTGTTTCTGCTTCCCCTACGCCCTGCTTGGAATCTCCCTTTTCTCCCAGAGCTGGCACAAAACAGCTGAGAGCAGAGTTCTGCTGGTCGGATAGCTGAACAATCCCCATCAGCAGCAACAGCATATGGGTCAGCAGTCCTCTCCTCTCCGTGCCAAGAGCGTCGTTACCACTCGAGTTACTGCCCTGTGTTCCGTGTGTTTATGCTCCACTCCCATCCTTTGCTGCCTTTATTTCCGGTTTGAATCTCTGCCTAGCTAGCCTGAACGATTTTGGTTCCCTGCCTGGTACCTGGCGTCCCACCTTTGGTAATTAATTTTGTTTTCGCTTCTTTGTAGAGCGTGTTCCTGAGGATCCAGCGTTTTTGTTCCTCGTTTTGGTTTCCAGTCCAGCTGTCAGTCCTGTAAGGTTGTTGGCACAAAGACACCCTTTTCTACCTCCTGAGACCCCAGTCTCCGCGCCTGAGTCCAGACCCTGCTCAAAAAGCGGCACAATCACGTCCTGGCCAAATCCATGGACTCAGAAGCGGATCCAGAGGCTCTTCCAATAACCGGTTAGTTACAGGGTGCGCTGCTGGGGTGCAGACATGAAGAGCTGCTAAAGGAGGTAATCAAAACTCTCCAGAACATAATGCACCGCATTCAGGGTGTCGGGCCACTTTTAACCCAGGCGGTGGTCCTGCACTTCCTGGCGGTGATGCTCCCGTGAACCCGAGCCAGTCCGGGGTCAGAACCTCGATTCTTCTCTGAATGCTACACTGGGGAGAATAAGAGACTGTCAGCCAGGTTTTGCTTTTAGTGTTCCGCCGTTTTTGACCAACAACCACCATCCTATACTACTGACAGAGCCTAGGGTAACCTTTGTAATTAACAACTTCTCTCGGGGAAGGGCTGAGATAAACCAAACTCTCTGTGGGAGGCTCAGTCACCAGCACTGGCTTCCACTTTATTACTTTTACCACCGAGATAGAAGGTTTATTTTCTGCTGCTGCAAATGGCGGCTTGACTGTTCGACTCCTGGCCCTAGATCAGTAGAGCCAGTGAGTCATGAGGTTTTCCATCGAGTTCAGGTTTTAGCCTCTGAGGCGGCTGGAGATGAGTTGACTCTCTAATCTACTTTCAAGGGACTCTCTGGAAGGGTGCAAGACCAACCCGCCATGCAGGACAGGCCAGATTCACTGGAGATGGGTGATTAACACCTCTCACATCAGATGGACAGCAGGCTGAGAGAGGCGTGGGGCGCGCAGATGGCAGTTTCCCCACGACTTTTGCTCCGAGATCCAGCATGCTCCCATTCCTGCTCCCTAACTGGTGGTCCCCTACCCCATTACCGAGGCTGGGGAGCCCATGCAGCTTTCGGTGCTTTTCGTCTTCCTCCAGAAAACATGGCAATGGTGCAGGAATGCCGCCTACTGCGGACGGTCTGAGCATTTCATTCCCGATTGCCCAGTAAGAGGCTAAGGTAGCTCGCTTCCGTCGGCAGCCAGCGCCTTGGTGAGTGACTCAGGGCTGCCGCCTGCCCCATCAAGCGTATCCTTGTCTTGCCAGCATCACTTATGTAGTGGGGTCTGCCAGTGTTTGGGGTTCTAGATTGACTCTGAGCTGGCGACAACTTCATTTGATAAGGGGTTAGGTCGGTCCATAAACTGTCCCCTGACATCTGTTAACTGTACCGGCCGTTAAGGCCATCAACAATTCCCTCACCGAAACTGTTACCACGTCAGACAGCCCTCTCTACGCCGTTTCGGCAATCTGCCGAACATCACGTTCTTAGTCGTTTCATCGCCGTCTGCCCTTGTTGTGTAAAGATTTACCTGGCTGAAACTCCACAATCCACATTGATTGGTCGTCCTCCTCCATTGTCAGTTGGAGCACCTTTTGCCACTCTCCCTGCCTCGATTTTCTGCTGTCTGTGTCTCACTCCTCACCCTCCTCGCTCTCACCGCCTGATCTGTCCTCAGTTCTGTCAGAATACTGCACTGACTTGGGGAGGTCTTTAGTGAGGATCGAAGACATGTCTCTTCCCCTCATCGACCTTATGACTGTGCCATTAACACAGTCCCTGGTTCCCTACTGCCTTCTAGCCGCCTGTACAGCCTGTCGCGCGAGAGAAGGGCCATGGAAAAAGCCGTAGTAACTCCCTTGCAGCTGGCCTCATCCGACCATCCTCCTCTCCTGTTGGGGCAGGTTTTTTTCTGTGGCCAGGAAGGATGAACCCTCGCCCTGCATTGACTATCGTGGTCTCAATGACATCACCAGAAACCGATACCCTCTACCACTCATGGGCCCCTCTTTTGAACCCCTCAATCTGGCTGCACGTCTTCCCATAAGCACAGATCTCCGAAATGCTTATCCTCCTGGTGGATAAGGGAGAGGATGGTGGAAAAGCGGACTTTCAAAGACCCCTGGGCCCTTGAATACCTGGGCGTCATGCCGTTTGGGCTCACTGATGCCCATGGTCTTTCAGTCCCTAATCAATGATGTGTTGCGAGACATGTTGAAAACCTGTTTGCTCTATGTCTGCCTTGGCCGATATTTTAATTTTTCCCAGAACCGCTGGGCAGCTGAGGAGCATATCAGACAGGTTCTTCTGGCGGTCTCCTAGAGAATAGACTCTTTGTTAAGGCTGAAAGTGCGAATTCCAAAGTGTTCCGTCTGTGTCAGCTACCTCGGCTACATCTTGGCCGAGGTCAGCTGAACAGATCCTGCCAAGATAGAGGCGGTGTGGGAAGGCTGGCCTCAGCACCTCCACTCAAGCTTAACTGCAACAGTTCTTGAAACGGAAGCCGCCAGCACGGAGGTTCATCAGAAGGCGCTACAGTGAGTGCATGGCTCCCCTATTGACTCCTCCTCACCTCCACTTTGTCTGGGCTCACTGAGGCCGATGCTGCTTTCGCCTGAAGGGCTGTTTTCCTCAGCTCGGTGTTGACCTACCCTGACTCCAAGCTCCAGTTCATCGTGACAGGTCCGGCGCCTCTAGCACTAGCATTGGAGCAGTGGCGTTTTCCCTAGAAGTCCCAAGACCAGAAGGTACATCCCTGTGCCTTCTTCTCCAGAAAGCTGTCTGGCGGAGAAGAACTCGATGTCGAGACACGTGAACTGTTGGCTGTGGTGGCTGCATTGCAGAGTGGGCACTGGTTGGAAAAGGTTCAGGAAGTACCATTCCTGGTACTCACCCGATCACTTGAATCTTCTCTACCTCCAGTCAGCCGCGGCTCCAACTCCCACTTGAACCAGGTGGGCATTATTTTGGAACATACTGTTTTACTATCTTCTCGCCTTGGTTCCCGCAACCGCAAGCCGGATGCACTATCTCGTATACACGAACCATCACTGGAGAAGGAGGCGGGCGATCCTCAGCCCTCTTACTTCATCCGGTCAGCGGTCTGGGACATTGAAGGGGTGGTCCTTGGGAACTTCTTTAAGCGGGAGCCAGATCAAGTTCGAAACCCCAGGACCGTTTGTTGTTCCTGCTGGAGTGCGAGGCCCGGGTCTCTGCAATGGGGCACTCTTCTGAAACTCACCTGCCATCCTGGAGTCAACCGTTTCTGATTCCTCCAACAACACTTCGGTATGGCCTGGAATGAGGCGGGATGTCAAAGAGTTTATGCGCTACTTGCTCTGTGTGTTGCTGTGGAGGCATCCATAGACCTCCCGCTGGTGCTCCTCCAGCCTCTCTCCCGGTTCAGGCGGCACTGGTCCCATCGCTGTCGACTGCGATCATGGGTCTGCCACCTCGGGAAAGTAACTTTCGTCATCTTGACCTGACCTGTGGACCAGGAGTTTCCAGATGGTTCCGCCTTCATCCTCTCCCCAAACCACCATCTCACGATGAAACGCTAACCACTTCCTGAGCTCACGTGTCTTCCGTCTCCATGGCTTGCCCACAGACATTGTCTCTGACCGTGGCTAATTCGCTTCCGCGTCTGGCTGGCCTTCTGTGAAGGCCGCGAGGGCCTCGGCCAGCCTGTCCTGGTTTTCACCCACAGACTAATGGACAAACTGAGAGAACCAACCAGGATCTGGAATCTGCTCTCAGCTGTGTGTCTGCCCGTCAATCCTGCCGCCTGAATTCTACTCATCTGCTTTGGGTGGGAATCATGGCCCACAACTCCTCACTTCTGCTGCTGGGTATCATATCCATTCATGGTTGTCTATGGATACCAGCCACTGTTGTTTCCATCCCAGGAACAGTGTACTTGGTGCCCTCGGTGAAAGGACCCACCTCATGCGTTGTCGCGTAAGTGTGGGGCATCAAGAGAAGCCTGTCCCACCACCCAAGCGTAACCGTCTGTGGCGGATAAACATCAATTACCCAGACTACCGTCAGGAGCCAGAAGGTGTGGTTGGCCACCCGTGACAGCCTCGATCCAAGTGGACTACCAAACTGGCTCCCAGGTTTATCGGCCCATTTCAGATTGAGAAGATCATTAGCCCTTGCTGCCTGTTCGGTTGAAACTTCTGACTCTCTCAAAGGTCACCCAGTATTCCATGTCTCTCTCCTGCAAACCGAGTCACCACAAGCCTCTCAGCCCTCCAGCCCAGGCCCCCACCACCCCCTATGTGCTCGCCGACCTAACCACCCTTCGTACATAAATACGCAAGATCCTGGAGCGTCTGCGGCCCATGAGGTGGGGTTCCAATGCTTGGTTTGACTTGGGAGGGTTCTGGCCTGAAGGACGTTCCTGGATCCCCGTTCCCTCATTATCGGGGATCAACTCATAAAGACTTTTACAGAAGTTCCCAGAAACTGCGACCTGGTGGGACACTTAAGTGGTGCCTACCTCTGAGAAGTGCTGTCATATTTACCTGTTTGTGCCTTTACTTTGTGTTTCTTCCCTACTTCACTAGCTTGGAATCTTTTCCTTTTCTCCCAGGGCTGGCTGCAAACAGCGCTGGGAAGCACGATTCTGCCCAGTTGGGACCAGCTGCAGACCAATCATCCCATCAGCAGCAACATATGGGTCCAGCAGTCCTCCTCCTCCGTGCCAGGCGTCTCGTTACTCCCTCCGAGAGTTACTGCCACCTGTGTTCCATGTGTTGTATATCCCTTTTCCGCTTGCCTTTTCTGCCTTACGCTGTTCGTTTTTTAGTCTCTGCCTAGCCAGCCTAGCGATTTTGTTCCTGCCTGTTTTGCAGCGTCCTACCTGAAGTAGTGATTTTATTTTCGACTTCTTTGTGACACGTGTTCCTGGATCCGGCGTTTTTGTTCTCGTTTAGTTTTCAGTCCAGCTGTCAGTCCTGCCAAGGTTGTTTGACAATAGTACCTTTTCTACCTCCTGGGACCTGTGTGCCTGGGTCAGACCTAGGTTCCAGGCTAACAACTATACCAAAAGATTGTTCAACAACATAAGCAAGAACAGGGGCGGAGTAGCCGGCGGACAGGCTAAACAAAACCAAGAAACCTGGAAAAGGAGAATAAACAAAACTCAAGGTCTTTCCAAGCAAAATTCACCTCGTGCTGTATGCAAAATAAAGCAAAGTGAAGAACCACCAAAGCACTTGGTCTGCATGCGCTACTTCAACTTCTTTGTCCTAAAGAAAGAGAACAAAATAGATACACTAATACAGGCAAGTGTTAA
>CM020520.1:16277233-16294350 GCA_009823395.1 Thamnaconus septentrionalis | reverse complement strand
CATTGATTTCTCTGTTTATTGCCACCGCGCAATCATTATTTACATTTGAGGCACCAGGTTCCTCCGCCGGGCTCTCAACCGCCGCGGCGCCACCGGCGGTGCCAACTCCGTCTCCAACTACAGTGGCATCGATGACACCGGCGGCGGTTCCGACAGCAACGGCATCATCGATACCGATGGCGGTTCCAACCGCCGTGGCATCGCCGACATCAGCGGCAGCTCCGGCCGCCACGGTGGCAACACGGCACGCGCCGCCGCGCGTATCGCCGACACCAGCAGCGGCGCCCTCCGTCAACTGCCCCGAACCCGAAGCACCGGCAACTTCCCTCCCAGCTCCGGGACACGCTCGGATGAGATGCCCCTCAGATTTACACCCAAAGCATTTCATCGTTTCTGACGTGACAAAAACAGTGTAATTAAAACCTTCAATACTAAAATTGAGGCTCAGGTTTAGGTGGCTGTCTGCGTCTTTAGGAACCATGTAGACGTGTCTGCGATGGCAAACTACATGCCTCAGTTTGGGACACTTGCAGCCCAACGACACCATTTTGATGGGCGACACAACTTGTCCGTACCTGGACAGAGCTTTGAGCATGTGTTGTCTTGTTATCCTGTGTAACAACAGACGAGGCGCGTCTCATTTGCCTTCAGTCTTTTACTGATCACTTGGTGCACGAACAGCCAAAACCGCTATTGCCATTGACACCGTCCCGTGGGCTACTGCGCATGCTCCTTAACACCACGGCATGCTGGGTAATAGAGTTTTATTACAACTAACTCATAACATCACATCTTTCTCCCTATAAAGAAATAATATTTACCCCTTAAACCAAAACATTCAAAATACGATTTCTAACTAGACAACATTCTGTTTATACTCTTTTTTACATTCAACAGAAAGATAAAGTGCAAGCTCTCCAAGCATCAAAACATAAACTTATAAACATGTCAACAATTCACTTCCTTCTGCTTTTCCTCCTTTTAAAAGGAAAAAAAAATCTATATTGCTCTCTTGCACAGCAACTAGTAACAAATCCAAAAGTGCTTAACAACTCTCAATTAGCCGCTTAGGCTGCTGAACATGTCTCTTAGGTCTAGACGACCTTTCAACAGCTGGTGATGCAGGCACTTTGGTTAAACCATGGTCAGCATGGTCAGGCCCACTGTCGGCCAGCTCCGCAGATCCAGCTGTATCCAGCTGAACCGCTTCCTGGGTCACAGCGTCCTCCTTGCACCGCTGCAGTTGAAGATTCGTGCGATTCCTCCTCAAAGACAGTCCATTGTCCATCTGGACTCTGTAGGAACGTGGAGCAACTTCCGTCTGCACCTGTCCTGTTTGTCTCCACGTGCCTGTAGAACAGTCCCTGAGATGCACAACATCTCCAGGCGTCAGCATAGGCAGGTGTTTTGCCGTTCGATCATGCAGCTGTCTTTGTTTCGCCTTTTGGACCTCCTTCACTCTACTAATCCTGGAAGCACCTTTGGGTGTCAGCAAGTCTTCATTTACTGGCAGGTTAGAGCGAATACGCCTACCCATCAAGCATTTGAGCTGGTGACAGTCCATTTTGTAGAGGTGCTCTCCGGTAGATCAGTAGACTTTTCTGTAAAGCGTCATAGGTTTTTGCCTTCCTCAACAGGTTCTTCACAGAGCTTTCAGCCAAACCGTTGGATTTTGGATATGCTGGACTCGAGGTGGTGTGTTGAAATTCCCATTCTTTGGCAAAAGCAGCAAACTCACAGCTAGAAAACTGAGGCCCATTGTCTGAAAACAGTTCACATGGGATGCCATGTCTGGCGAAAACAGTCTTAAGGTAGCTGATAACCGCTTTGCTCGATGTCGACTGCAGCCCTCCAACTTCTGGAAAGTTTGAAAAGTAGTCGGTGACCACTATGTAGCTCTTTCCATTGCAATCAAACAAATCAGTTCCTACTTTGAAGTATGGTCTATGGGGCACTGGATGAGTCATCAGTGGCTCAGCTTGTTGTTTTGGTTTGTAAGTGCAGCAGAGTTCGCATGAAGCTGTTGTCTGGCTAATATCTTGATTTATTCTCGGCCAGTACATTACTTCTCTAGCCCTACGTTTACACTTGACTTCACCGAGGTGACCTTCGTGAATCTTTTGTAGCATCTGTTTACGAAGAGAGGATGGAATGATAAATTTGCTCCCTTTCATTACAATGTCATCCACTACTGTGAGCTCAGCTCTACAATTCCAATAATCTTGTATTTTCACGGGGCAATCCTTTTATTTTCGGGCCATCCTTTCAGTATTGTGCTCTTGAGTTCTTTCATTGTTTCATCTGCAATAGTCTCTCTCCGTATTTGTTCTGTTCTGTCTTTGGTCACAGGTAGAGTCATCACAACCATGACCACATATGCCTGTATTTCTGCACTTTTCTTGCTGTCTGTACATTCCTCCTTATCCACTGCTCTAGACAAGGTGTCGGCTGTGTACATGTATTTTCCTTGAGTGTATATCATGTGCACGTCATATTTTTGCAGTCTGATTAGCATACTCTGTATCTGTGCAGGACAGTCATTTAAAGGCTTGTTCATAATGGACACCAAAGGTTTATGATCAGTTTCCACTTCAAACGCCTGGCCATAAACATACTGATGGAAACGCTCACATGCATATAGACTTGCTAACAATTCTTTTTCGATTTGAGCGTAGACCTAGACTCGGCGCTGGTCAAGGCTCCGGATGCGTAGGCAACAGGTAACCACTGCTCAGTCTTTTACTGGACACTTGGTGCACGAACCAACCAACTGCTACCGCCATTGACACCTTCTAGCGGGCTACTGCGCATGCTCCTTAACACTACGGCATGCTGGGTAATAGAGCTTTTATTATAGCTAACTCATAACATTAAAACAGGTAATTTGATTACCTGTTGGCATAAACACCTTTACAAAGACACTTATAAAGAAAATGCATATTAATTAAAAATACATGAGGATCGCTACACTATGAGTGATTGCAACATTTATTAAAACAAAATTATCCAAAAGTGACACCTCTCCAATCTAGTATTATTGATAAAAAAAAAAAAAACGTTAACCAGCAAGACTTGGATCTATTTCTTTCTGACATGTATGCGTTTTGCTTACAGTTGGACAGTCGTCGTGAGGAGTCAGAAAGTGAGAGCCATGACTCAGAATTTTCAAGCCATACACAGAAGACATCCCACCTCAGATTGAATCATCATGCAGTGATGAAGATGTGAATGTTGTGGATATATCCAGTGATGAAACCGTCGAAGATCTATCTACCCATTCAGAACTCATAGGAAAAGAAAAGACAAAGATAAAGAAATAAGTGGGACCATAAAAACTTGCACAAAAAGGGAGGATGGAAAGCGATCATGGGACAAGAGGCACTACTGTCTTTATTGTGGAAAGCCACAGTCAAAGATGGCAAGGCATCTGGAGAGAAAACATATCGACATAAGGGATGTAGCATATGCCTTTAGCTTTCCGGCCAAATCAAAAGACAGAAAGGTTCTGCTCGATCAACTCCGTAATAAAGGAGATTTCAAGCACAACACCAAAGTCCTGAAAAAAGGGAGGGGACAACTTGTGATGTGCAAACAGCCATCTCACAACACCCATGTTGACAATTATTTGCCTTGCACCTACTGTTTTGGAATGTTTGTCAAAAAAGAATTATGGAAACATCAACGCTTCTGCCAAAGCAAAAAATCTTGTACAGCAGACAATGAAACAATTACAAGAAGAAGTGTTACGCTTGGAACGAGGTCTGGACTCAGGCGCGGACACAGGTCTCAGGAGGTAGAAAAAGGTGTCTTTTTATTGCCAACAACCTTGCAGGACTGACAGCTGGACTGGAAAACTAAACGAGAACAAAAAACGCTGGATCCTCCAGGAACACGGTCACAAAAGAAACGAAAACAAAATCACTACCAAAGGTAGGACGCTGCAAACAGGCAGGGAACAAAAATCGCTAGGCTGGCTAGGCAGAGACTAAAAACGGAAATAAAGGCAGCAAAGGCACTTGGAAAAGGGAGCATAAATACACGGAACACAGGGCAGTAACTCTCGGGAGTGGCAACGAGACGTTCTGGCACGGAGGAGGAGGACTGCTGGACCTATATGCTGCTGCTGCTGATGGGGATTGTCTGCAGCTGGTCCTAATCAGCAGAACCTGCCTCAGCTGCTCTGTGCCAGCCCTGGGGAGAAAAGGAAAGATTCCAAGCAGGAAGTAGGGAAGAAACACAAAGTAAAGGCACAAACAGGAAATATGACAGTACCCCCCCTTAAGGGCACCACTTGGTGCCCCACCAGGCTTGTTTGGGAACTCTCTGTAAAGTCTTTTATGAGTTGATCCCCGATAATGAGGGAACGGGGGATCCAGGAACGGTCCTCTGGGCCATAACCCTCCCAGTCAACCAAGTACTGGAACCCCCGACCTCGGCGTCGCACGTCCAGGATCTTGCGTACGATGTACGCAGGGTGGTTGTCGATGAGCAGGGGGGGTGGTGGGGGCTCGGCTGGAGGGCTGAGAGGGCTTGTGGTGACTGGTTTCAGGAGAGAGACATGGAATACTGGGTGGACCTTGAGAGAGTCAGGAAGTTTCAACCGAACAGCAGCAGGGTTAATGATCTTCTCAATCTGAAATGGGCCGATAAACCTGGGAGCCAGTTTGCGCGAGTCCACTTGGATCGGGAGGTCACGGGTGGCCAACCACACCTTCTGCCCTGGACGGTAGTCTGGGGCAGGAATTCGATGTTTATCCGCCAGCAGACGGTTACGCTGGGCGGTGCGGGACAGGGCTTCTCTCGCATGCCTCCATACTCGATGACAACGGCGTAGGTGGTCCTTCACCGAGGGCACTGCGACACTCTGTTCCTGGGATGGAAACAATGGTGGCTGGTATCCATAGACAACCATGAATGGCGACATACCCGTAGCAGCAGAAGTGAGGGAGTTGTGGGCGTATTCCACCCAAAGCAGATGAGTAGACCAGGCGGCAGGATGACGGGCAGACACACAGCGGAGAGCAGATTCCAGATCCTGGTTGGCTCTCTCAGTTTGTCCATTAGTCTGTGGGTGAAAACCAGAAGACAGGCTGGCCGAGGCCCCTATGGCCTTACAGAAGGCCAGCCAGACGCTGGAAGTGAATTGGGGCCACGGTCAGAGACAATGTCTGTGGGCAAGCCATGGAGACGGAAGACGTGAGTCGCCAGGTGGTTAGCGGTTTCCATCGCAGATGGTAGTTTGGGGAGAGGGATGAAGTGAACCATCTTGGAAAACCTGTCCACAACAGTCAAGATGACGGTGTTACCTTCCGAGGGTGGCAGACCCATGACGAAGTCGACAGCGATGTGGGACCAGGGCCGCCCGGGAACCGGGAGAGGTTGGAGGAGACCAGCGGGAGGTCTATGGGATGCCTTCCCACGGCAACACACAGAGCAAGCAGCGACAAACTCCCTGACATCCCGCCCCATTCCAGGCCACCAGAAGTGTTGCTGGAGGAATCGAAGAGTTCGGTTGACTCCAGGATGGCAGGTGAGTCTAGAAGAGTGCCCCCATTGCAGGACCTGGGCCCTCACTCCAGCAGGAACAAATAAACGGTCCTTGGGGCCTGAACCTGGATCTGGGTCTTGCTGTTGTGCTCCAAGGACCACCCCTTCAATGTCCCAGACCGCTGACCGGATGAAGCAAGAGGCGGGGAGGATCGTCTCGGGTTCCCCCTTCTCCAGTGATGGTTCGTGTATACGAGATAGTGCATCCGGCTTGGTGTTGCGGGAACCTGGGCGATAAGATAGTGCAAAATTAAAGCGTCCCAAAAATAATGCCCACCTGGCCTGGCGGGAGTTGAGCCGCTTGGCTGACTGGAGGTAGAGAAGATTCCGTGATCGGTGAGTACCAGGAATGGTACCTCCGAACCTTCCAACCAGTGCCTCCACTCCTGCAATGCAGCCACCACAGCCAACAGTTCACGGTTCCCGACATCGTAGTTCTTCTCCGCTGGGGACAGCTTCCTGGAGAAGAAGGCACAGGGATGTACCTTCTGGTCTTTGGGACTTCTCTGGGAAAGCACGGCTCCAATGCCAGTGCTAGAGGCGCCGACCTCGACGACTAACTGGAGCTTGGAGTCAGGGTGGGTCAACACCGGAGCTGAGGAAAACAGCTCCTTCAGGTGGCGAAACGCAGCATCGGCCTCAGGAGTCCAGACAAAGTGGAGGTGAGTGGAGGTGAGCCGGGTCAGGGGAGCCGCCACCTTACTGTAGCCTCTGATGAACCTCCGGTAAAAGTTGGCGAAGCCCAAGAACTGTTGCAGTTGCTTTCGAGTGGAGGGCTGAGGCCAGCCTACCACCGCCTCTATCTTGGCAGGATCTGGTTCGAGCTGACCTTTGGCTAAGATGTAGCCTAGGAAGCTGACAGACGGAACACTGAATTCGCACTTTTCAGCCTTAACAAAGAGTCTATTCTCTAGGAGCCGCTGAAGAACCTGTCTGACATGTTCTTTGTGCGCTTCAGCGGTTCTGGAAAAAATTAAAATATCGTCAAGGTAGACATAGACAAACAGGTTCAACATGTCTCGCAACACATCATTGATTAGGGACTGAAAGACGGCGGGGGCATTTGTGAGCCCAAACGGCATGACGAGGTATTCGAAGTGGCCCAGGGGGGTCTTGAAAGCCGTTTTCCACTCATCCCCTTCCCTTATCCTTACCAGGTGATAAGCATTTCGGAGATCTAGCTTGGTGAAGACGGTAGCCAGATTGAGGGGTTCAAAAGAGGGGTCTATGAGTGGTAGAGGGTATCGGTTTCTTACTGTGATGTCATTGAGACCACGATAGTCAATGCAAGGGCGCAGGGTCTTATCCTTCTTGGCCACAAAGAAAAAACCTGCCCCAACAGGAGAGGAGGATGGTCGGATGAGGCCAGCTGCAAGGGAGTTACTAATGTACTCTTCCATGGCCTCTCTCCGGGCGTGACAGGTTGTACAGGCGGCTAGAAGGCAGTGTTGAACCAGGGATCAGGTTAATGGCACAGTCATAAGGTCGATGAGGGGAAGAGACAAGGCCCGATCCTTACTAAAGACCTCCCCAAGTCATGGTATTCCACAGGAACTGAGGACAGATCAGGCGGTGAGAGCGAGGAGGGTGAGGAGTGAGACACAGGGACAGCAGAACGGAGGCAGTGAGAGTGGCAAAAGGTGCTCCAACTGACAATGGAGGAGGACGACCAATCAATGTGTGGATTGTGGAGCTTCAGCCAGGGTAACCCTAACACAACCGGGGCAGATGGCGAGGAAATGACTAAGAACGTGATGTGCTCGGTGATTGCCGGAAACGGTAAGTGAGAGAGGGCTGTCTGATGGGTAACAGTTTCGAGGAGGGAATTGTTGATGGCCTTAACGGGCCGAGGGCAGTTAACAGATGTCAGGGGACAGTTTATGGACCGGACGAACTCTCTATCAATGAAGTTGTCGCCAGCTCCAGAGTCAACGAGAACCCCAACACTAACAGACCCCACTAGATAAGTGATGCTGGCAAGAAGGCAGATACGTTGATGTGGGGCAGAAGGCAGTCTCGAGTCACTCACCAAGGCGTTGGTTGCCGACGGTAGGCGAGCGCTCCTAGGCCTCACTGGGCACTGGGGAATGTAGTGCCCAGACTGTCCGCAGTAGATGCAGAGTCCCTGGGCGACCCGTCGGCTGCGTTCTTCTGGAGGAAGACGAGTGCGACCGAGCTGCATGGGCTCCCCAGCCTCGGGTAATGGGGTAGTGGGGACCACCCAGTTAGGAGCAGGAATGGGAGCATGCTGACCCGGAGCAAGTCGTGGGGAAACGGTCACTCTGCGCTCTCTCGCTCTCTCTCTCAGCCTGTTGTCGATCTTGATGGAGAGGTTAATCAATGATTCCAGTGAATCTGGCTCATCCCAGGTGGCTAGTTGGTCTTTAATCTCTTCAGAGAGTCCCTTTAAAAAGCAGATTGGAGAGCCAACTCATTCCAGCCGCTCTCAGAGGCTAAAATCCTGAACTCGATGGAAAACTCTGCGACTGACTGGGTCTTCTGACGAGGGCTAGGAGTCGGTGGGCTGAAGTCGCGTTACGGAAGGGCAGGTCAAAAACCTTCTTCATCTCGGTGGTAAAAGTGGCAAAGGAAGCCAGTGCTGGTGACTGAGCCTCCCACAGAGAGTTTGCCCATTCCCCAGCCCTTCCCCGGAGAAGGTTAATTACAAAGGCTAGCCTAGCCCTGTCAGTAGCATAGGATGTAGGTTGCTGGTCAAAACGAGTGAACACTGGAGCAAAACCTGCTGCAGGCCCCTATCTCCCCAGTGTAGCATTCAGGAGAAGGAATCGATGGTTCCCGACCCCGGACTGGTTCTGGTTCACGTGGAGCATCACCCACAGGAAGTGCAGGACCACTCGCTTCGGGTTGGGTGCGGCTCGACAATTCCTGAATGTTGGCAGACAGGTTCTGGAGAGTTTTGATTACCTCCTTTAGCAGCCTTTCATGTCTGCCCAGCAGCGAGCCCCTGCGCGCTAACCGCCTGTTGGAGAGAGCCTGGATCCGCTGAGTCCATGGTTGGCCAGAACGTACTGTTACGCTTTGGAACGAGGTCTGACTCAGGCGCGGACACAGGTCTCAGGAGGTAGAAAAAGGTGTCTTTTATTGCCAACAACCTTGCAGGACTGACAGCTGGACTGGAAAACTAAACGAGAACAAAAACGCTGGATCCTCCAGGAACACGGTCACAAAAGAAACGAAAACAAAATCACTACCAAAGGTAGGACGCTGCAAACAGGCAGGGAACAAAATCGCTAGGCTGGCTAGGCAGAGACTAAAAACGGAAATAAAGGCAGCAAAGGCACTTGGAAAAGGGAGCATAAATACACGGAACACAGGGCAGTAACTCTCGGGAGTGGCAACGAGACGTTCTGGCACGGAGGAGGAGGACTGCTGGACCTATATGCTGCTGCTGCTGATGGGGATTGTCTGCAGCTGGTCCTAATCAGCAGAACCTGCCTCAGCTGCTCTGTGCCAGCCCTGGGGAGAAAAGGGAAAGATTCCAAGCAGGAAGTAGGGGAAGAAACACAAAGTAAAGGCACAAACAGGAAATATGACAAGAAGAGTACAAAGTCGCGCTGCACGCCTCCTTCCAATCGCTTCCGCCTCCAATGGATGTCAG
The DNA here is from genome assembly GCA_009823395.1 of Thamnaconus septentrionalis. NCBI lineage: Eukaryota > Metazoa > Chordata > Actinopteri > Tetraodontiformes > Monacanthidae > Thamnaconus > Thamnaconus septentrionalis. The sequence continues at coordinate 16,285,184 of CM020520.1, read as the reverse complement.
AGCATCATCAATAACATGCGGCAAGATGATGTATCTTTTCACATCAGGACAGACTCTTTGATTTGCAGTTATGGTGAAGCACTTTTGCAAAACATGGGCGTGTGAAGCCAAGACACCAATACATTTCACAGAGAATGCGGGAGCTTGGCTGATTCATGTTGTTTGCTAAAAGCATGGGCAAGTCTGTAAAGGGCTTGAAAGACTTGTGTGCACCATCAATGTTTGAGTTTGTAATCGGTGTGGCGAGGAAGGCTGCAGAGTTTAGTCCTGGCAAAAATGAGTACGGAAACCACCTACTGCTGTCAAAATTGGATTCTGTCTCAAAGGAGCAGTGGAGGTCCTGATTGGACAAACACTCATAGACGATGATGACTTGACTGAGAGGAAGGCAAAAAAAATTATTGGAATTGTTGGAGAAACGCTGGGAAAACCAGGTTGCTGTAAATGCTCATCAAACAATGCAAGAAAAGAGATGGAACAAGCAGGATGACATCCCCCTCACCAAAGATGTGATCATTCTGAGGGCTCATCTGAGGATGATCGAAGATAAAGCAAAGGAGGAACTAACAAAGGCTGAGCTAAGTTTAACAGCATACAAGACATTGAATGAGACGGCTCTGGCACAGGTCATCATCTTCAATAAAAGGCGTGAAGGGGAAGCATCACACTTGTCTCTTGACATCTATAAGACCGCAAGCACAAATCCAATAAGTAATAATAATAGTAAATAATAAGTCCAATAAACAAAGACATTTATGAAACACTGTCTCCCCTAGAAAAAGAGCTCAGCAATCTCCTGACGCGCATAGAGGTCAGAGGAAAAAGAGACAGGGAGGTACCTGTATTCTTTACAGAGAGAATGAAGCAGTCGATTGACTTGTTACTTAAAAGGAGGGCTGAAGCTGGCATACCAAGTGACAACCCTTTTCTCTTTGCAAGACCAGGTGCACTGACCAACATCCGAGGGTGTGACTCTCTGAGAAAATATGCTGAGGATAGCAAAGCCGAGAACCCTGAGCTCCTGAGGTCAACCAAATTAAGGAAACAAGTTGCTACTCTCTGTCAGCTTCTGGATCTCAACGAGCAAGGGCTTGAACAAGTTGCTAGATTTATGGGTCATGACATCCGAGTTCATAGGGACTTCTATAGACAGACAGACAAAACCTTTCAAATCGCAAAAATAAGTAAACTACTGTTTGCAATGGAGCAAGGCACAGTGGCCTTACAGGGAAAGAACCTCAACACCATCAACGTTTCTGTTAGTGGTACGTATACACTAAAGCTGACACAGTTTAGTCTTGTCCCGAATTAAGCTAGTTTAATAAATAATTGTCATTTTGGTTCTGCTTAACTGAGTATGACATAATTATCTTTCATAGGTGAAAGACCCACATCAACTTCTGACATTGGCCCACAGAACAAGAGGATCCAGGGCAGAGAGGAAGATGATGGTATGTGTCTAAGGATTCTGTTCATTTTAAACATATCTGTGTTAGAGGTGAAAGTACTTTAACATGCAGTATTTTGATTTTATTAACTTGTCTTTCCAGGGGGGAGGAATGATGGATGTGGGATGGATGAGAGGGGAGGGGGGAACAAGGAGAAAGGATGAGGGAGGGAGGAAGAATGGATGAGGCAGGGAGGAGGGATGCTACAATTGTGTACAGTTGTATTTGATTAGTGTATACTAACACAGATACAGTTTTGCAGATAGTTTCCTTTCATCCTGTCTTCTCCATCAACACTGTAAAGTATGTTTTCTTAATCACTGTTTCTTATTTTCAGATGACTGCTCTCTCCTCCCTACTCAAAAGAGACCATGCAGAGAGGATGAGATCTCAGATATTGATGGTGAGTTAAAACTGTATGAAAATTATTGGGTTAGGTTTATATGTATTCATCTCAATCTTTTAAACCTTTTCTGACTTAAAAAAAAATAGTACTTACCTGAGTATCCTAAAATGGTAAACATAACAGCCACCCTATTTTCATAAAAACAGACAAAACCTTGACTTGTTTTTCCTGGGGGGAGGAAGGATTGATGGCGGGGAGGGGGGGGGGGTGAGGGAGAGAAGGAGGAGGAATGGATGAGGCTGGGAGGAGGGATGTTACAATTGTGCACAGTTGTATTTGATTAGTGTATACTAACACAGATACAGTTTTGAAGATAGTTTCCTGCTTTCATCCTGTCTTCTCTAGCAACACTGTAAAGTATGTTGTCTTGATCACTGTTTTTTTATTTTTAGATAACTGCTCTCTCCTCCCGACTCAAAAGAGACCCTGCAGAGAGGATGAGATCTCAGATAGCGATGGTGAGTTAAAACTAACTATATTTACTGAGTATCCTTAAATGGTAAACATAACACTCTAATTACATAAAAAATGAAAAAAAAAAATCAAACATCTCGTAAAATTAAAATATTTTAATCAACAACAGTCCTAATGTGAGGATTTAAGCACTAATATTTGACCTTCATCTTTCACAGCTGAACATCCCACGTCAACTTATCAGACTATCCTTCATAAAGGACGAAAAAGAGCCACAGAGGTGGATGACGGTATGTTATGGACCCCTCGGAGGGGTTAACATCCATCAACCGTCCATTGTCCTAGAATACTGTTGTAAATCAAACCAACACATTGTCTCTGTATTTTACTCATTGACAAGACACTCATGGAGTCATAAAGCAATTAACAAAATGTCAAAGAAAAATGGTTCTGCCAGTTACACCTTAGTTTTACTGATTGTTTGATAACTTGGTATAAAAAAAAATACAATTAAGCCACATAACTTTTTTTGCTCTACAAGCCAGATGACTCCACTCCCTCTCTCCACGACTGCTTTCTAGCTGTGCATGAGCCAAATCAAGAAATCTGTATTGGTCTACTTTTAAACATTAAAAAACATCTATATTGCCTCCTTTGTAATTTGTAGAGCCACCAGAAGTTGCAGTGAGGAGACCATGGAGTGACGCAGAAAAGACAGCAGTCAAAATACACCTGGGAAACTTTTTGGCACAGTGAAGAGTTCCTGGCAAAAACGACTGTCTGCGGGCTATTCAGGCTGAGAAAGCCCTGTGTCAGAGGTCATGGAAAATGTAAAAACTACGTTTACAACAACATTGTGACTTTAAATCGCAGATCTGCTACAAGGAAATTGTTTTAAACGAAAGGGATGCAGGTTCAGGTTTTGGTGCATCTGTTTTCTTAAATTGTTTTTGGTCATTATTTCTGACTTGGTTTCAGCACTTTCATTTTATCCACCATTTGCACTCAATGTTCTGCGGACAGTTTGATTTACTTTTTTTTTTTTTATTGAATTGTTTTACAAAGCACAAAAGCTTAATTTTTGTTCATATGTTTAAGTAGGTTTTAAGTTTGGTTAAGTGAGAAACTCACCTGACTGAGGTCTGCAGTCAGAACCCTTTGTATGTACTGTTGATACATAGTGGATAAAATTCACAATTATAATTGATAAATAAATAATTACAAAAAGAAACTACTGCAGTGACTTTTAATTATTACAAAAGACCCAGATTACACAAAAAACCACCATAGTTAAAATAGAAATCCTTATGTGGCACATACTGCTGGAAGTTTACAATAAAATACAACTACTTTTGTACAATGGTCTGAAGCAACAAAACATTATGCTTTCTGCTTATTAATCAACCTAAAATCAACCTAGGGCGACACGGTGGTGCAGTGGTTAGTGCTGCCGCCTCACAGCAAGAAGGTCGTGGGTTCGATTCCGGGGCCCGGGCCTGTGACCTTTCTGTGTGGAGTTTGCATGTTCTCCCTGCGTGGGTTCTCTCCGGGTTCTCCGGCCTCCTCCCACACTCCAAAAACATGCATGTGAGGTCAATTGAACATTCTAAATTGTCCGTAGGTGTGCATGTGAGTGTGAATGGTTGTTTGTCTCTATGTGGCCCTGCGATGAACTGGCGACTTGTCCAGGGTGTACCCTGCCTTCGCCCTAAGACAGCTGGGATAGGCTCCAGCAGACCCCCGTGACCCTGAATAGGAATAAGCGGGCATAGAAGATGAATGAATGAATAAATTAAAATCAACCTTTCAAGTCTTTCAGCGGAGACCCATTTCACTGCTGCACACCAACAACACAGCTGCTGCGTCTCAATTCAGGGTCTGCACCCTTCGGACCGAGTGTCCTCCGTCTGAAGGAGGCGTTCTTCGAGGACCCGGCCTAAAAGGACGGACCAAACCCCGCCTCCCGGTAACCACTGGGGGTCTAGCCTTCAGCGATTTCTCGTTCGTCACCGCCGCCTCCGCTGGCCAACCCCGGAAGTGACGCTTTATAGTATCAAGCTAACCATTGGTTCGCCATCTAACGATGCCGTTGGATGATCAAATAAGTAAAATCCTACGTTAAAAACTGGATACTTTATGTGAAACTTCAATACTTAAATTTATACGTCGTGTCTTTGCCAGTAGATGGCGCTAATTTCAGCTGACTTTCCAGGATCCCAGGATGCTTTGCAGCAGCACGCAAAGCATCATGGGATACATAAGTACGCGAAGGATAGTAGCGGTGCATCCTTGGAATCGGCTAAAACGAGGGTGCATTCCGAGTACGCATTTGGAGCGTCCTAAGCACCCTTGGGAATTGGGACAAGCCTTCGCGCAGTGCTATGATGCAACTTCCTTTCAAAATGCGTACTTCACGGATGCAGACCCTGACTTAAGACACAGCAACCGTGTGCACAGGAAAGTTTTGAGAGCTGTCAAAGCCAAGCAGACGTTGTTGACCCAGAGGAAGTAAAACCACCAAGAGGAGCCACGGTTTTGGTTTGGAAGTTCTTCGGCTTTAAAAAGTCGGACGTGGACCAAACAACTTTTGCAAATGCCGCCGAGCAAAAGTGGCAGCAAGTGTGGTAACGCTGGCAATTTGCTTCACCACCTTATATTAATATTATTTTGTTGATGCATGTCAAGTTCATTTAGCTCGTTCAGCCCTGCCCAACTTGAAATGGCCTGGTCTGCCTTGAACATGCATGGAACAACTCTTTGTTTCCTCTTTCCAATTTTTTTATTAGCGGTTGCAACGGAAGTTCCAGGAAGATTCAGGTTGTAAACCTTCAAATGAAACAAAATATACAGTCAGTATTTAACTTAAATAGTACAGCCTGAATCTGTTGCTTTAAAATGACAAATTGTTTAGCAGCATTAAAAAAGGCTTAAACCAGGATTCAGGGTGAATTCCAATTCCTCCCTTAACCTTCAATCTCAACCCTCAATCTCAAAAATGCGCGCTCGCTGGCGTGCAAGTGCTGTCCCGATTCTCAGAACGTCAAGTTGAGGGATGTTTAAGGGCTGTATCGCCTCAATATTGAGATTCTCCGGCACCACCCTTGGGAGTAAGGGCTACCCAGAAGGCATTGTGTATTTTCGCCAAGACATCTTTGAAAAAGATGGCGATGAAAAAAGCGAGCTACAAATGGAAGTATTTTCTTAGTTAATAAAGATATAAATATTACGAAACCATTTTATTATCTTAGTTTAAGACTTTTTTTATGGATTATTGACATCGTTGTTGCGTAACATTTTTTTTTTTTTACTTTATGATGTTTGTTAGCCAGACCGGCGGTCCCGGCTTCATGTTACTTGTATACCTCGTTGTGTAGCGACGGAGGACTTCTTCTTTTTCGTCGTCGTCTTCTTCTTCTCCTTCTCCTTCGTCGTCGTCGTCATCTTCTTGACAGACTGAACGTAGCTTTGGCGTAAGGCCGCCCCCCACAGTCTGAAGACGTAACTGCACTTAAGGGGTGTCCCATTTCTAAGTCACAAGATAGCCCTGACACTTATTTTTGAGGGCCAAGATTGAGGGTTAAGGGCGAGGGTTGAGATTGAGGAGTTAAGGGAGGAACTGGAATTGACCCTAATACTGCTCTTAACTCAAATCAGCTTAATTTCTATCATTCCATAGAAAAGTTAAACTCCTAACACAAACCATAAACATTCTCAATTAAAATATATTCAAATATTGCTCAGTGTCAGCAGTTGTTGTTTTTGTTGTCCATACCAGTGGCCTGTTTGTGGCTTTGACCAAGCTCACCATTGTCCTTCTCCCCTGCCTGTTGCAGTCACACTGAGCTGCTGAGCTGCGGCGTGATCCTGCTAATGAACTGAAGCCAGGTGCTGTCATTCAAGTCATCAACTGCAGGGAGGAAGGCTGCTCTTCTCTGCTGTAGCGCTTCATTCAGCCTTCAGGGGGCAACATTTCTATGAGCTGGCAGACATGTTTGGGTTTCCCTCAGTTTTGGACCTGACAAGACCTCTTCTCTGAATAGACAAGCTAAGCCAGTGTGCTGCTGTTAGCCAGTGAACCTAGAGCGGAGTGGCACCTCTTCACTTTGTTAGGCAATCTATGTCAGTGAGAGGGAACATTGCTGGTGTGTGTGTGTGTGTGTGTGTGTGTGTGTGTGTACCAGCAGCAATCACATCAGCTGCAAACGACGACTCAGATTGTGAACTATGAACTTTGATTCATCGTCGTCGTCATAGATATATACAGAAGGCTAGATGTCTTATCCGCGCTGCTGGCCAATGGAATCGAACGTCGAACTGGCCGCCATCTTGCCACAGTCACCTCGCTCCGCCTCTCTCACTCATAACTATGTATTCTTATCGTGCATGTTATTTTAAATAGCCCTAAATTGCTCTATTTTCAACCGATTTTCAAGCGGTTTGGTTTGTTATAAAGGTTATAAGCATAGTTATGATGCTGCACACTTATTAATATTTTAGAACCATAGCAAAAACACGCACACACGCTGGCACACACCCATATTTAATAAAAACGTATATGCTAAACGCTAATCTAAACAAACCAGCACTAAACAAGCTTTTGTTTGTGGACAGCGACGATTGCTGCACCCATAAGCGGCACAGAAGTTCTGCATTTTTTCAGTCACCGATTTCCTGTAGAAATCATAATGCATGATGCTGTAACAAAGCAATCCATTTGTAAATCATTTGCAAATGAAATTAAATTATATTGAAAAGAAAAGCTATTCTGTCTCTGCATATGTCAAATTGCTCGTTTTATTTACACCTACCAATCCTAATCCATTTTATCACAACAACAAAAAAGACAGACTGTAATTTCAGGTTTTCACCGTTAGACTCTGAATCAAACAGGTGGGGGATGAGATATCAGCAGCTCAAGTTGTCTCTGCTGCATGAACTGATGAGACTGCGCTCACGCAGCAGCAATGGATGTAGGCTAAGTTGCATTAGCTTGATTTGCGACGTTATAGGAAACGATCTCAGCGATTAACTACAACCGACACCACAAATATTGTATGTGATCAAAATACTAGTTTATCCTGAAATAGCTGTTGGCTTAACTTAACTTAAGAAATGAAAATCTTAGTGGTCTCAGTCGTATTAACCTGTGCAGATAGGCTGCCTTAGCACCATTGTTTTTTTTTTTTTTCTAATAGAAAGCTGCACTCTCAACATGTTCAACCATCCAGAATTATTGCTACGTTGTGAACGTTTGTAAGAAAGTAAACCGTGTGCAAAACCGTCAAGTTTTCAGCGAGATAAGAGTGTTAATGTCTGTTCAGATCACTCACGTTCCCTCACATTCAATACATCAGACCGTGACTGCCTGACTGTGGAAAGATGGCGGCCAGTGATGTGTAGTGTGTTATATGTGAGAGTCCTGCTTTAACCATAGGAAGAGTCCTGCTTTGGCCTGGCTGAGGTCCAGTTGTGGCCTGGCTGAGGGTCATGTTCTGGAAGAAATGATACATTTACACCTTTCACACATAAGATTTTGTTCATGTAGTGCCGCATCTGCAGGCAGGAATAGGAAGTGCTTCTGGGTGCTTGATTTAGAGTTGGACGCGCGCTGCATCAGTTTCTCTCCCTCGATGTTGTGCAGTTCATTCTTTTCTTTCACACATTTCTCTTCCATGCCCCATGC
>CM020520.1:16143130-16277133 GCA_009823395.1 Thamnaconus septentrionalis | reverse complement strand
TAATAATCCCCATTTTTTGTTTACTTCACTCAAGCGCAACCATTTTCCTCCCGTTCCTTTGAGAACGTTATTTACAAAAAGCGAAGAAGACGAATAAAAAGAAGACGAAGAAGAAAAAGAAGACGAAGAAGAAAAACGACAACCAATCAAAACCTCAAAGCCTTGGTCTTCCTTTACCACTGTCGCAACCCGATCTGAGTGCCTGCACGCGTGGATTTATGAGACGCTTTCCGACGGGTTCCCGATGTGAGTCGCGCTCGCGATTACGAACCGAGACTTTTTCGATATTTCCCGATTTATGACATTAGATTAATATGCGTCGTGCATGCACCATTTCAACTGGGGAACATTTGACGTCCGTCACAGATGGAATCTACTGCCATTTAAAGCATATTAGTAGGTAGAGCTGGAATGTGCCGTCTTTCTAAAAATAATATAATATAATATAATTTGAATGGGGCGACATGGTGGCTGTACAAATCCCTCGCTCATTCGCGGATTGACCGGTTCGTGACGTCACGCACTCTTGCGCGAGCGGCGATCTGCACAGCTGACGGCGATCAGCCGTTTCCGGTAATATAAGTCCCCTGGCCGGGAAGCGCCAGGGTTTGCTTCCTGAACGTGAGCGAGAACTCACGTCTCCTTTCTCCTGACCATAACCTGTGTGCGTCTTACGAACGTGAGTGCGGTTTCCTTTCCCTTTTGGGTCGTTGTGTGCGTATACCTCCGAGCTTTGTCCGGTTCGCTGTGGTCTCGCCGATCGGGTCCGGAGCATCGTCTGATCCGCCACGATCTCGCCGTTCGTGGCGGGTCGGATCGTGGTTTGGATCCGGTCGGCGGGATCGTGGCGGACCGGAATGAGTGCGGGTCGGCGTGAGCGCCGGCGATCCTATTGATTTTATTAAATAGATATTCTGACGCAGCATATTGATCTATTAATTATTCGTTTCCCGTATTAATGATATTATGGTTTCTCCGTGATTATTATTGATTCGTTGAAGAGGGTGAATTATTATTAAGCTGCAAACGCGAAACTGATACGGAGGCTCATTGGGGCCAAAAAGGGAGATCCGACAATTAATACTGTATGTCAATGTGTGTCGAAGCGCTGAGTTACAGTGCAATTTTCTGTTCAATATTAACAATCTTCCTTTCTCCCTTGTTATTGCAGCACACACACACACACACACACACACACACACACACAAATACTTTGTTCCCAAAAAAGGAAGAAACTAAATAAATGAGTGTTGCTGCTAAACTGGACCTCTCGCTCCTGTGTCCTCCTTCCAACTCCCCCCCTCAACCATCTGACCGTGGTTAGCCTGCTCTCCAGCCTCTTAATCAACGTAACCAGTGTTCCCCCTTATCCAGAGTGTTCACTTAATTCAGTGGCACAGTGGTTAGCGCTGCCGCCTCACAGCAAGAAGGTCGTGGGTTCTCTCCGGGTTCTCCGGCTTCCTCCCACACTCCAAAAACATGCATGTGAGGTCAATTGAACATTCTAAATTGTCCGTAGGTGTGCATGTGAGTGTGAATGGTTGTTTGTCTCTATGTGGCGATGAACTGGCGACTTGTCCAGGGTGTCACCCTGCCTTCGCCCTAAGACAGCTGGGATAGACTCCAGCAGACCCCGTGACCCTGAATAGGAATAAGCGGGTATAGAAGATGAATGAATGAATGAATTCATCAGCAGATATTTCATTAATCATTGATAATTAATAAAAAAGTGAAAAAGATAAATGCCTCATCCTGTGGAAGGATGAGGCTGTGATGCTGCTGGTGGTGGCAGCTGCTGAATTTGCTGGGCATTGTTAATGTTAATTATTTTTCTGCATTCGGACACTAAACGCTCCTTCACACCGGCTGCCACTCTCGGACTTGAAAAACCAAAGGTCTTATAACGCGAATCCAGGAGTGTAGCAACAGCCAATGAGCTCTGCCTGTCTTTGTCCTGTATTCTGTCCCCCAAGCATCTCACTAAGTTATGCGCTAAGCGTTGTGCCATGGGGGTTGTGAGTTCCATATGGAGCGCTTCAGTGGTGTGTCGCAACACACGGTAGAGGGGGATGACTCTGGAGCCAGAGACCCTTCTTTCCTCTGACAGCTCCTCAGTCGCTGCTTGGAATGCAGCCAGCAGCTGAAATGACAGGAAAATACATATTTTCTGAATGCATAAACTGTGTTGTGAACTTGATTTCCAGTGTAGCATGATGTTCCAAGTGAGTAAAGCCTTCAGCATCATGCAATAACCCAACTACACCATTTGGATTGCACTATAATTACGTCTCTGGTTATGCATTACATACTGCACCTTGATGCATTCTCCTGTGTTTTCATGCTGCTGATTGGTCAGAGGAGTCACATCAGTATTCAGCGATGCTAGGGCTGCTGCCACTGCATCTCTTTCCTCATGAAGGCGTTGGAGCATTTCAAAGGTGCTGTTCCATCGTGTGTCCACCTCCAAGTTGAGCTTCTTCACACCATGGCCCAGTTGCTTGAAATATGAAGCAATCCTCCTGCTCATAGCTCTTATTTCCTCAAGGCCAGGAGTAGCTTCAATTGCATTTTCTACAATCAGGTTCAGACAGTGTGCTATGCATTTGCAATGTCTTAAGTTGAGGGCGTTGGCTGCTGCATTCATATTGCTGGCTGAATCAGTGACAATGCATCGTATTTTGCTGCTGAGGCCGCACTCTGCCATCAGCGTTGCAATTTCTGCTGCAATATGGGCTGCTCTGTGGGTCCTTGAAAATGGCTTAGCCCCCAGAAGAAGAGTAGCCAACTGGTTATTCTGACTGATGTAATGGCGGGTGACAGCCAGATATAGAATAATATAGAAGAATATGGAATAAAAAACTCCTGACATAAGTGATCCTATGCAACTGCCACGCATGGACTCACCAGGGTTAATGGCAACAGCTGGCTGCTGTCCGTTCTCGGGTGCCGGATCAGTGCCTTCTCCATGCTTGGCCCTTCAGTGCCTCAGCATGGATGAGGTGTTGTTGTTGTATGACAGCCTCGTGTCACACGGCATACACTGGACCTGTAAATATATTAATCAGTAAGTTTAATTGTGTCATTTTGTGACCTCGGTATTAGTTAGGATTAGTTTTGATTGAGCAATGTCACATAAAGCAACACATTGAAGCAGCAGTAGATCAGCAATTCCTGTGTGCTACGATAATGGCCGTTGTTTTTGTCAAGGGAATCCACGCACAGGTGAAATAAAAATAACACTTGTATTTACCTTATTATCCAGCAGCAATTGGAAGTTGTCCCATGCACGGGACCTTTTTCTAGTTGGCTCCTGCTGCGGCTCCAGCTATCTAGATATCTATCTATCTATATATTATCTAGCTAGATAGCCTCTCTCTCGCTCTCTCTCTCTATATATATATGTGTATATATATATATATATATATACATATATATGTATATCTTATCTATTTCTATCTATCTATCAAACTTACTATATATGGATCGACTATCTACTACTAACTCTCAAAAAACTAACGACAACCAACAGCAACAAAACCAACCTACTCTGTGAATGTTTTTGAAATTAGCGCCATTAAATAGGGATGCCCTATCTCTAAACACAATCGATTCACATGACAAACCGAACCAATCAGGTGATTCATTTGACGTCCGAAGCGCTCAACTGCTTCGGACGCAGTGTTTCGATACGTTTGCTTCACGAGCTACGGCGCATGTGTCGGAGCTTCGGGTGTCAGCGGAGCATCACTAGGTGTGCTCCTCCTTCCGTTGTCTAAAATAAAGCTCAACTGGATGACGTTGAAGTTAGGCTTGATCAGCAGTTTGGAACCCTTCTGTAATGGCACATGCGGGGTTGCCTTTGTGTGCGTAATTCCAGTCCATGCATTGCAGCTAGTGCTTTAGCGTTGTGTTTTCTACTCCTCGATGAATTAGTTCAGTGGTTGTCAAACTTTCTCTGTCACGCCCCACCTTGGAGGAAGAACATTTTTCATGCCCCCCTAGAAGGCCCAAATTTGACGTGGCTGTGTCTTGAGGGATCCCGATGAACCTGCAAGTGGTCCCATGTCTATTACTTTTACTAGTACATTCTCTCTTATGCCAGTAAGAAATGCTGTCTGTCCAGCGAGGGCTATGCTGGTGACCAGATGGCTTCTCAAATCATGATATGTTGTCTTGAGAGGCTTTCTGACTGATTGTTCAGCTTCTCACTTGGCTGCGTTCGTCGGCCTGCTGGCCAAGTTTCCGTGGCTCCCTTTGTATTGTACACAAACCTCTTGTGTTTGTGTACAATTTCTCTCCTCGTTCTCTGTTCCCTGAGTTTCACTTTCAAATCAATGGTGGAACTAGAAAAGAGTTGGTGACACCGATATATTAGCGTGTGACGTTAATAAAGAGAAGACCCAGAGACACCATATGTCATTTAAAGTTTGACAGTTAAACAATTGACACTGATTTAGATATTAGTTGTTGAAATGTGGACAAACAACGTTCAGACTTAGACCAAGACATTCCATTCCAGAGTGTGAGACATGTGCATGTATGTAAAGATAGACATTGGTCAGTGTTTTCTTTGGTCCTAGTAGCGTCATTAATCATTTGAATTTGTTTTGTGGCGGGTTAAGATTGCACGGGCTGACAATTTCCTTGCCAGACGTAGCATGACGTTAGAAGGGAAACTTGCTGTTGGAAGCCATTGTGGATTGGTCAGGACGTGGTCACGTGGCCAGAACTAACTTTAAGCTGCATCCACTTGCATTATGTTGACCAACTTGTGTGCGGCTTCTGCTGTCTGCTTACCGTCCATGGAAGGTTCATCCACACTTTTAGCACCGTGGTGTTGTTGTTGAGGCCAAGTAAATGCTGCCGTGATCCGCCGTGAGCGAGGGTGGCTGTGAGCGGAAGGACGCCCTGTGCTCGCCAGTGATGTGGTATCGCTTCTCGGCCTTTTGGCTAAGATCAAGTGTAGTATCTGTTCTTATCAGTTTAATATCTGATACGTCCCCTACCCGGGACCATATATTAAATTGATTTTTGGAACAGGGAGATGGAATAGGGGCTTGCTCCGTCCACTCCACGCATCGACCCGGTATTGCAGTACCTCCAGGAACGGTGTGCTCCTCCTTCTGTTGTCTAAAATAAAGCTCAACTGGATGACGTTGAAGTTAGACTTGATCAGCGGTTTGGAGCGCTTCTGTAATGGCACATGCGGGGTTGTCTTTGTGTGTGTAATTCCAACAACAGGGGAGCATCATTTAACATCCCCTGCAGTCCTCTGACTTAGAGCACATCGCCGTAGTAAACAGCAGAGGGCGTTGCACTGCGACCTGTCAGCTGTTGGTCCGGCATCGAGCAGCCTGCTGCCTTTCCTTTGGTGCCGTCCCGCTGTATGCATTGCAGCTAGTGCTTTAGCCTTGTGTTTTCTACTCCTCGATGAATTAGTTCAGTGGTTGTCAAACTTTCTCTGTCACAACCCCACCTTGGAGGAAGAACATTTTTCATGCCCCCCATAGAAGGCCCAAATTTGACGTGGCTGTGTCTTGAGGGATCCCGATAAACCTGCAAGTGGTCCCATGTCTCTAGGACAAAGTTGACTTTTGACCCCATAGATTTGCATGGCATTAGGTAGTGGTTCTCATACTTTCTCTGTCTCGCCCCACCTTGGAGTAAGAATTTTTCCTGCCACCCCCCCCAAAAAAAGCCAAAATGGCGAATGTGAAAATGGCCAAAATGGTCTGCTGGAGCCTATCCCGGCTGTCTTAGGGCGAAGGCAGGGTGACACCCTGGACAAGTCGCCAGTTCATCGCAGGGCCACATAGAAACATACAACCATTCACACTCACATGCACACCTATGGACAATTTAGAATGTTCAACTGACCTCACATGCATGTTTTTGGATTGTGGGAGGAAGCCGGAGAACCCGGAGAGAACCCACGCAGACACGGGGAGAACATGCAAACTCCACACAGAAAGGTCCCAGGCCCCGGAATCGAACCCACGAGCTTCTTGCTGTGAGGCAGCAGTGCTAACCACTGCACCACCGTGTCGCCTTGTGATATCTAAACCAACATTTTTTTTTTTTTTTATCATCAACATTCATTTTACATTCATTTGACTTTTCTCTTAATTTATGAAATCATTTATTTTGTACAAATAAACAACTTTAGCAAATCACTCTCTGTGACATCAAATCCTGAACATTAATTTTTAAAGAAGAATATTCCTTTCACTTTTCTGCTGTGCAAATAACTTTTTTTGGCAAAACACTTTTGTAACATCCACCATCCTGGCTTCCCTGTGAAACAACACAGCTTTGTGTTGTGCTCCCATCTCCTCACAAAGTGCAGAGAATAGCCACGCTTACTTTGAGAAACACTGAATTAGTTTGACTGACTTATGCTACTTTGTTTTGTTTTGTTTTTTCCTCCGTTGATGATTCAGAATGTTCTTCTTTTCTCTGAATTTCCCACTGGAATCCCACATGACGGATTTCAAATGGAGCTCTTTTTGCCACATTTACTCTGGCGGTTTAGTTGTTTATCATTTTGGAGGTGAATGAGATGATATGAGTGGTTTCTGAATTCCCATTTGTTGTGGTCATGCAGCAGTGAACTATGGGAAAAGGTGTTCTGAATTCAAAGATTTCAGGAGGACGTATTGATGCAAATAAATTGAAGTACACAGGTCGGTACACTTTATAGGGTAGCGACCTGTTAGTGCTAAGCCTGCTGGGAGATGGAGTTCTATGTGGCAATTCAAGTAATACTAATCACTATACAATAATTAAATTATTTTAACTATACTTTAACTCTGTAAATATAACATTATATCAAATATTACCATCATCATCAATAAACGTAATTCAGTCAAAAGTTACAACAGGATCTATTGTATTCCTTTCCTCACATCAAGAAACTGTCACTTAAAGTCAACACAGGTCTTCCTGCATCTGCAGCGTGTGAGAGACTTTTTAGCCATGCTGGACTCCTCTTTACGGCTAAAAGATCACAGCTTCACTCCAAGAACCTACATATTTCATGTTTGTAGTTGTTCTGGTTTGACCAAGTGTGTTCTAATTTTCTTGTGCTATACCTTAAACCTTACATGTTCTTAAAAAACTAATTTGGCAAGAATATTGTTTTGTGTACTTCAATTTATTATTTTTTTTTAATGTAAAAATGTATTATAATTTTAGTTAAAGACGTTTACCTGAATTTGCACAATTTGTTTATTGTTTTGTTATAGTACAATAAATCATATATTACAGTTACTCACTACTTGAGTAATTTTTTTTTTACAGAGTACTTTTTTACTCTGACTCAAGTATTTTTTTTACGTCACTACTTTTTACTTGTACTTAAGTCATATTTTTCTAAAGTAACTGTACTCTTACTTGAGTACAATTTCCGGCTACTCTACCCAACTCTGCTAGTGAGTGGCAACAGTCCTTTGAGGATCTTAAGTGCCTTCTCAGCTGCAACTCTGTCGTGTCTGCTCCAAAATTTTCCTCATCGGCTAGAAGCCCCAAATTTGGCATTGGTGTGTCTCAGGGGATCCCGAAGAACCTGAGAGTGGCCCCATGTCTCTCGGACAAAGTTGACCTTTGACCCTCATAAACTTGTATGGCATTAGGGTTAGCGATAAGGCTGGATTTAGAGTGAGGGTTTCGGGGTTCCTCATGGGCTGGAAGCCCCAAATTTGGCGTGGGTGTGTCCTGGAGGATCCTGATGAAGCAGCAAGTGGTCCCATGTCTCTAGGAAAAAGTTGACCTTTGACCTTCATAGACTTGCATTGCATTAGGGTTAGCGATAAGGATGGAATTAGGGTTAGGGGTAGGGTTAGGGTTAGGTTTGGGGTTGGGGTTGGGGTTCTAGTCCCCCCCCGTAAGGAGGACCAGAAGAGGCACTAGCCATCGCTGCGTCCGAGACCCGTCCTCCGACACGCGAAGGCCGTTGGTTCAGGCCTCTTCGGTCGGTGGAATGGCGATGGCGATGGCGCAATTGTTTTTCACTTCGTGCGGAATACTCTTCGTCGACGAAGAAAGTCATTTTTATGACAAAAAATTATCAAAAAACACTCCGGTAAGGAAGTTAAACCGGGGAAGGACGTTGGCAGAGTCAAAAAAGTGTTATTAACAACTTTTTTAATTGACGTAATTTTCATTTCTCAGTCAGAGATAGCGTAAAAAAACAGATGCTCAACTGTACAGAGTAAAATTGCCTATGCGACGTTTCGATGCTATTCAATCTTCATCAGGCATTCGGCAATAAAGTGAAAAACAGTTTTTGAGCGAGCTTACCAAATAGGTGTTGCTGGTTAGGCGTTATGGCCAGAATGAGCGGAGATTTACTCAGCGCAGTTTAAAAACATGCATTGCATGCTGGGAGTTGGAGTTTAGAGGCTTCTTGCCATATAAGGAAACCTCCATCAGGCTGATGGGGTATCGCCCCCTATCAGGCCTGCTCTGCATGGCGGAGGTTTCCAGCGTAAACAGTGTTGGAGCTCCCTCTCTTGGACCAAAGGGGACACTACACATCAAATAATGAATCACCACACACACATTTTTAGATGTTAAAGTTAAGCTAAGACAGAATATAAGTTATATGGTAAGAAAACTAACATAAAAAGTGAAATTAACAATTTGTTAAAATAAAGTTATGATCAAGATGAAGCAATTGGGGGAGCAGAAAGGCAAATTGCTAATGAAAATGAATATAAAAACAATTGTTGTGGCTCAAAGGTGGGTCAAGATATTGTTTGAATTTTTAATAAAGCCGAGGTTAAGTTTAGGCGAGCTCAAAGAGGAGGTTAAGGTTGGAATAGAGGTGTGGTAGTGTTTAGATCAGCTCCGATGGGGAATTAAAAATCAAAATCAAGGTCATGGTTGTGTTTAGGTGAGCCCAAAGGAGGGGTTCAGATTAGGATAAGAATGGTTGTGTTTAGGTAAATCCAGGAGGGGTTAGGATTAGAGTATAAATAGTGGTTATGTTTAGGCGTGTCCAAAGGAAATGGTTAGGTTTAGGATTAGGAATAGTGTGGGGTTAAAACACAGTATCACACATCCCAGGAGGGTTAGGGTAGGTTTGGGGTTGGGGTTCCAGTCCCCCCGTAAGGAGGACCAGAAGAGGCACGAGCCATCGCTGTGTCCGAAAAACCGTACTCCGACACGGGAAGGGCGTTGGTTCAGGCCTCTTCGGTCGGTGGAATGGCGATGGCGATGACGCAATTGTTTTTCACCGTGCAAAAAACTCTTTGTCGACAAAGTAGGTCATATTTGTGACTAAAACTGCTCAAAAATCCTCCGGTGAGGTATTTTAACCGGGGAAGAACGTTGGCAGAGGCAGAAAAAGTGTTTTAACAACTTTTTTAATTGACATAATTTTCGTTTCACAGCCAGAGATAGCGTAAAAAAAACAGATGCTCAACTGTACAGAGTAAAATTGCCTATGCGACGTTTCGATGCGATAAAATCTTCCATCAGGCATGCGGCAATAAAGTGAAAAAACAGTTTTTGAGCGAGCTTACCAAGTAGGTGTTGCTGGTTAGGCGAAATGGCCAGAATGAGCGGAGATTTACTCAGCGCATTTGAAAAACATGCGTTGCATGCTGGGAGTTGGAGTTTAGAGGCTTCTTGTCATATAAGGAAACCTCAGCCAGGCTGATGGGGTATCGCCCCCTATCAGGCCTGCTCTGCATGGCGGAGGTTTCCAACGTGAACAGTGTTAAAGCTCCCTCTTATGGACCAAAAAAGACACTACATATCAACACTAAAAATCACAGCACACAAGGATTTAAATATTAAAGTTAAGTGGAATCAAAATATTAATTATATTGTAAGAAAATTGACATTAAAAAAGTGAAATTAACAATTTGTTAAAATAAAGTTATCATCAAAATGAAGCAGAAAAACAATTGTTGTGGCTCATGAGTGGTTCAAAAAGGGTTTAGATTTTAAATAAAGCTAAGGTTAAGTTTAGGCGAGCTCAAGAAAGAGGTTAAGGTTAGGATGGAGGTATGGTCTGTGAAACTGGGCCTATTATATGTTCTAAACAGGGTGGGCGGGGCCTGGACGCCACTTCCACTTGACATTGTTGTGAAATATGCCATCAGTCTATATTGCACAACAATGTCAAGTCAATGATCAAGTGTTGAATTGAAGCAATAAAGCAACAAGACAATCCAGATAAAGTCTCTGCTTGTTAGTAGATTTCTCTTCTGTCAAGATCTCCATGTATTCACCACAGACATTTAGAAAGTCAACACCATGAAGACAAGATCAAAGTTTCAAAAGCACATCAGTCAATGTAGGAAACAGCTGATATTTCTCTGGCATGAAGGAGGAGGATGCCACACACACACACACACACACACACACACACACACACACACACCCTGACACTCCTCTTCCCGGAATGAGACAGGAGGTTAGAAGTCCCGCCCCCTGTGCTCCCTGCAGCCAATCACAGCCCTGACTGGTTGTTTCCTCCCCTCAAGTCAAACTGGTTTCGTTTCTGAGGAAATGAAACCCTGCCAACCAGTCAGTCAGTCAGTCAGTCAGTCAGTCAGTCAGTGGCTCTCAGAGGTGAAATGGCTCAGGCAGCAGCTCAGCTGGACCCAGAAATCTTCTCTTGTTCCCTCTGTCTGGATCTTCTCAAGGATCCAGTGGCCACTTCCTGTGGACACAGCTACTGCAGGAAGTGTCTCCAACACCACTGGGATGCAGAGGAGGAGAGGAGAGTCTACAGCTGCCCTCAGTGTAGGAGGACCTTCACACCAAGGCCTGTCCTGGAGAAGAACACCATGTTAGCAGCTCTAGTGGAGACCCTGGAGAAGACTGGACTCCAAGATGCTCCTGCTGATCACTGCTATGCTGGAGCTGGAGATGTGGCCTGTGATGTCTGCACTGGGAGGAAACTGAAGGCCCTCAAGTCCTGTCTGGACTGTCGGGCCTCCTACTGTGACTCTCACCTCCAGCCTCATCGTGATGCTGCTCCCCTACAGAGACACAAGCTGGTGGAACCCAGCCAGCAGCTCCAGGAGAACATCTGCCCTCGTCACGATGAGGTGATGAAGATATTCTGCCGCACTGACCAGAAGATCATCTGTGCTATATGCTGTATGGATGAACATAAAGGTCACGACACAGTGGCAGCAGCAGCAGAGAGGACTGAGAGGCAGAGAGAGCTGGAGGAGACCAGGCAGAAGATCCAGCAGAAGATCCAGCACACAGAGGAAGACCTGAAGGTGCTTCAGAAGGAGGTGGAGTCCATCAACGGCTCTGCTGATAAAGCAGTGAAGGACAGCGAGAAGATCCTCACCCAGATGATCCGTCTGCTGGAGAAAAGACGCTCTGAGGTGCAGCAGCAGCTCAGATCCACACAGGGGGCAGCAGTGAGTGGAGTCAAAGAGCTTGAGAAGAAGCTGGAGCAGGAGATGATGGAGCTGAAGAGGAGAGACGCTGAGCTGGAGAAGATCTCACACACACTGGACCACAGCCAGTTTCTCCACAGGTTCTCCTCACTGCCAGCACTCAGTCCGTCTCCAGACTCCTCCAGCCTGGAGATCCGTCCTCTGAGATACTTTGAGGACGTGGCAGCAGCTGTGACCAAGCTGAGAGATGAAATACAGCAAGTTCTGATGGAGACTCAGACAAACATCTCATGGACAGTGAGCAACGTTCATGTTCTACTGAAGGTACCAGAACCCAGGAGCAGAGAGGACTTCCTCAGATGGTCACCTCAAATCACTCTGGATCCAAACACAGTGAACAAATGGTTGTTATTATCTGAGGAGAACAGAAAAGTGACATTCATGGAGGAAATTCAGTCTTATTGTGATCATCCAGACAGATTCACTGACTGGAGGCAGCAGGTCCTGAGTAGAGAAGGTCTGACTGGACGATGTTACTGGGAGGTGGAGTGGAGAGGGGTGGGTTGGGTAGCAGTGGCCTACAGGAACATAAGCAGAGCAGGATGGTCAGAGGAAAGTTTATTTGGATGCAATGACAAATCCTGGAGTTTATATTGTTCCTCAGATGGATTTGGTTTTCGTCACAACAGCATCATCACTGGTGTCTCAGGTCCTCGGTCCTCCAGAGTCGGAGTGTACCTGGACCACAGAGCAGGTCTTCTGTCCTTCTACAGCGTCTCTGGAACCATGGAGCTCCTCCACAGAGTCCAGACCTCCTTCACTCAGCCGCTACATGTTGGACTTGGTGTTGGTCCAGGTTCTTCAGCTGAGTTGATGAAAGTGTGACTGAAGTCGTCAGAGAGACTCTGAGCTGAATTCTCACCTTTGATTCTTCTTCTGTCTTCACGTCTGTTGCCCAGTGTCTCCAGCTGTCAATCACAGGGTGGGCGGGGCCTGGACGCCACTTCCTGTTTGTGCTCCTGGTGACTGTTGTCCACCTGATGTTTGTCTCCACGGCTGCTGGATGTTTGTGCCACGTTGTTTCTCTTCCTCTGCAGCCCATTCATCCCACAGATTAATAATGTGTCATTAGTCCACATGACAACTTTATTACTGTGGAAACACAGCTGAGGTCTGTTTCCACTCTGGACCTTTCCACCCTGACCTTTGACTTTTCAACAACTCATCCATCTCATCAACCTTCTGACTGTTGATCCATTTGTCAACAATCAGATGAATGCATGTAAATATTGTGAGAGAATTTTCTCTTTTGATTCTGCTTGTTGGTCAATAGTCAATCAATAAGTCATGAAATATGCCATCAGTCTATATTGCACAACAATGTCAAGTCAATGATCAAGTGTTGAATTGAAGCAATAAAGCAACAAGACAATCCAGATAAAGTCTCTGCTTGTTAGTAGATTTCACACACACACACACACACACACACACACACACACGAGTGCTGCAGTAACAGTCTGCTCCACTAGGGGGCAGCTGACTCCAGTCCTGCTGCTGCTGCAGCTGTTTCCACAGCAGCTGTGTGTTTCCTCCAGGTGTTAGTTGGGTCCCACCACAGGTGTTGGAAAGCTCAGGTGACTCAACTCAACTAAACTTTATTTATAAAGCACTTTAAAAACAACCACAGCTGACACAAAGTGCTGCACATAAAAACATAAAAGCATAAAAACCAACAGTAAAACAAATAAAAGCAATAAAACAAATACAGTCTCATGCTGGGCAGTGATGTTCGATACTGGCAATCTTCTTTCCGATCTGATACTGACTAAATTTCAGGCTGGTATCGGCAATACCGATCCGATACTAAATAATAATATAATATTATACAATATAATTATCCGTAAAAATTCCTCTCTATGTGTGTGTGTGTGTTAGTGATGTGCGATACCACTGATTTTTATTTGGATTCAATACCTAAAGGTAATATCGCTCACACCAATACTTTTTTTTTCATTGTTCATTTTTTTCCTTTTTCGTTTACATCGGTCAGCATTACCATCAGAAAGCAAGCAGCCTGTTATCCTGGCAAAAGAGGTGCATGTGTCCCAGCTCATTTTACGCCATGTTCATCAACAACTAAGACACGCAGGTAGAAACCACACATTGTGTTCAGTTCATGTTCCTGCCTGCATCTCCACTGTTCTGTTTGGCTTTTGTTTTCTCATGGTTTCCAGTTACACTTTTAAAACCAAAGTCTGCCAAATGAAACTGACTATCATGCCCTCAGATCAGTCAACCCACGTGTCTTGGACAAGTCATCACCCCGCACACCCAGAAAATGCAGGCTGCTGCTGATAAACCAGTCAGTCAAAGTGAAGTTTCATTAATTCTAAGCTCTGTTTACGGACATCTGCTAGTTTGGGTGTGTCACTTTGAAAGAATGAAAGCGGGTGTCTTTACTTGGAAGTTGTGTAGAAATCTCACAACCTTTTCCAAGATTGCAAGGCTGCAAAGGCGGAGAGAAAGTGAGTTTCATTCCATTCGTTTATCATTTTACTTTTTTAAAAAGCGTTGCGTTCATCTGCATGTGACACATTTCTGACGTTTTTAAGTATGCTATGTCTATGGATTTTAAGATATTAAACTCTATACATCATTTATTTGTCGTTTCATGATTGATTTATTATTCTAATAACTCCTTTCTGTAGTTTATTCTAAGCTTGTAATAATACAACCTAGAGCAGGGGTCGGCAACCTTTTGTTTACGTTTCTGAGTCAAGGCGCATATTTTTGGAGATGGCTTTTTGTAATCTCTCTTTTTTTCAAATGCTTTTCTTAACACGCTCGCATTTTGTTTATTTTTTAAAGTCCTCTACTTGTAAACGGGGCCATAAAATGCCTAAAATGTATTTCCACATTATCAGTTCTTTTTTTCCCCCAACGCTAAAGGGAGCTACTACAGAGGTGCAGAAGAGCCACATGCGGCGGCTATCACCGCTTCTCCTGCAGCCTGCCCTTCAATGTAAACGCCCACTAGGTCACCCTCTCTTCGCCAGAACTCACACAGAAGATGATTCATGGCACGTGCATTATTTATCTTTCTCGATCAGAACGGAATCAGATTACACACACAAAAAAAAATATACTTTGACACTACTTGTGTGTTGTTGAGTGTGACCAAGGTTTAGATCGGATTGTAAACAAAGCTACTGATGATAATAATTAACAAAAAACTCTTGTTCATTACAACTGTTAAAATAAAATAAGTGAGTCTCATTTTCTGGCAAACAAGAATAAAGACATGAATTGCCCTGATTCAAAACTCATTTGACTCAACAAACTCAGTGTGTGTGCACGTGTGAGTGTTTGTGTGTATACTTTATTAGCTTAATAGGAAGTGATAGGGCTTGCTGTCTTAGTCTAATAATTTTAATCACCGTAGGTAATATTGTACTGATAGTTGCACAAAGCAATTTCACTGTTCCCTTGGGATATCAAGCGTACTGAATCGAACCTACGCTATTTACTGGCAGAATAACACAAACATTATAAAATGAACACCATTGTCTGCAGAATCAAACTTAACTTTCTGCTGATTCTCGCCTCTTTGGCCTTTGGATAGGAACTCTGTGTATGGGTTGCCTCTGAAAAACAATGTCAGCAATGACCTTTTTTGTAGTTCAATGTCACTTGGATTTCTGAGGAATTTCTTCATCATGGTATTTTGTCTTTATACGTCCTTCCTAAGTCATTTATAACAAGGGCTGCTAGAGTTTTGACCTTCAGGTCAGGATATACTTTAGATTGTTTTTTTTTCTTGAAAACAGTTTGTACTTAGTTTGTAAAATGAAAACTTTTTGGGTTGACCTCGCCAGTCAGACTGAAGGGAGAAAAAAAACAATCAAACTCTGAATTGCTGCTCTGTATTTCACATATAGGAGCAGGATTTTTTTTATTTCTAAACCTTGACTTATTGTCTGAATCACTTCCATATCACTGATGATTATAGTTAACAGTTCATTAGTACTGTAAAAATATGAAATCAGTGAGTGACATTTTCTGGCAAACAAGAACATGAACTGTCCTGATTGAAAACTAATTTACTGAGGCTTGACTCTACGGTATATGATGATGGACAGAAGGAGATAACATGAAGAAATGCTTCAAAAATATGTGACATGGAACTATTAAAAAAAAAGTTAATTGCTTAGATAACTCATCAGTTATTGTTACGAACCCAGTTAATCTAGCGTCAAGGGTTGCAACATAAATTAAAAAC
The DNA here is from genome assembly GCA_009823395.1 of Thamnaconus septentrionalis. Taxonomy (NCBI): domain Eukaryota; kingdom Metazoa; phylum Chordata; class Actinopteri; order Tetraodontiformes; family Monacanthidae; genus Thamnaconus; species Thamnaconus septentrionalis. Next base: position 16,261,485 of record CM020520.1, on the reverse strand, counting down.
CAGAGGGCCGCCGAGCACTGAGGAGGCAAAATAAGAGGGTCAACACAGGATTTAGAGTAGGAACGTGTTTTTCTTTACTCTTGTTCTGTTTTTATGACGCTATTTACAAGAGTAAAAATGTACCAAAACAAAATAAGCCACTGCCAGGGGACCATGGGTGTTGCCAAAATAATAATCTCAAGCAGCTAGGAACACACACACACACTAAACTAACTAACTAACATTCCAAGAAAACAAAAGCCTGCCTGCCTAACTACTCTGTCCGTGCGAATTAAATACAAAGGTGGCAACCACCAGTTACCTGGTGTGACGAACAAAGTTGGAAGCCTACATGATGCCTATGTATGGAGGCCCCCTTTCTTACCTGTCCCAAGGCAGGGCATACAAAATGGCAAAACTAGGAGAAACAAAATGGGACCGACTCAGGAGCACCGGTCATGAGGCTGGTGTGAATCATGGAGAGGAGAGATAGAAGGGCTGGACCCCGCCCTTTTATAGAGCAGCTGATGGGTGCTCTGACCAGCAGCAGGTGAGGTGGCTGGGAGATGCAGCAGATGATGGTGGTGATGGCGAATTTGGGCCTGCAGAGAGCGACAGAGGGAGGGAGAGAAAGAACAAAACAAACCCGAGAAACACCGTACAACTAAAAACAAGAAGTGGGACGTAGCACCATAGATTTGCATGGCATTAGGCAGTGGTTCTCAAACTTTCTCTGTCACGCCCCACCTTGGAGGAAGACATTTTTTCAAGCCACCCCCCAAAAAAAAAACAAAGCCAAAATGGAGACAAAATTGTTTTTTCAAATTCACTGAAACAACATGAATGTGCAAATAATGTTCTACCTTTGACACACCACTTATTGTGATATCTAAACCAACATTCTTTTTTTTTTTTTTTTATCATCAACATTCATTTCACATTCATTTGACTTTTCTCTTCATTTATGAAATCATTTATTTTGTACAAATAAACAACTTTAGCAAATCACTCTTTGTGACATCAAATCCTGAACATTACTTTTTAAAGAAGAATACTCCTTTCACTTTTCTGCTGTGCAAATAACTTTTTTTTGGCAAACCGCTTTTGTAACATCCACCATCCTGGCTTCCCTGTGAAACAACACAGCTTTGTGTTGTGCTCCCATCTCCTCACTGAAGTGCTTATGTAGCACTCATAAACTCCTGGAACACTTTATAGTTCATGGTTGTCCAACATAATGTCACTTTAGGACCTGGCTCCAGTCACTTTTTCTCACAACACCTCAGCCAATCAGAGACTGAGATCTGTGATGCTTCCTGTTTCCTGGGTGGAGGAGGAAGTGACACGACACACTGCTCTTTCATTTTTTCACCAAGCCATCCACCTGAGGAGGCAAAACTTGTCTAAGAAAGTGTCTGTGAAACAAACCGGCTGCATAGCGGTCAGGAGAGACAAAAGACCACCCAAGCAAGGCTTTTGTCCTCCTTATATGATTAATTTCCTTCCATGGAATTGGTGAGTCCCATCTAAATACTATTATGGAAGCAGTCTAGCAACCATGCTAATGCTAAACCCACTGAATGCTAACAAACTTTTCCAACCACTCCACCACTCCACAGTACTCCTGCGAAATATCCGGATGTGTTGCTTGAATGCTGTGGACCATCTCTTTTGGCTGGACACTGGACACACTTTGAAAAACTGAAAAGAAACTTGGATTCTGGAGAGAGAAAGAACTGGACCCCATACTAGATGGCGAGCCACCCTTGGAAAAAAAACTACAATTGAACTTGTGGACCCAGCTTCATTGGTCGGCCTCAAGCCTGTCAGCTGTTTCCAGGGCCTTCCCCAGTGGTGTGGGAGGACTTAACTGGCCTCACTGATAATGAATTAGAACAATTACCACCATTACATCCTGATTGTTTTACTTTGATGGTGCCTTTTGATTTCCATTTATTTGGTTAATATTCGTTCAAGCAATTGAATGTCTTTGATTTCCACAATGTGAATGTATAATGTATATGCATATATATGATAAATTAAAGGGTGCCGTGAAAAGAATTGCAAAGAAAATTGAATTGAATTGATTGAAAAACTACTAGTAGGACTTTATTGATTGATGAATTGATGAATTGTTTTGTTTTGCTATATAATTATTCGGGACTGAGCCTCAGCGAAGGCCTGCTCTCATCAGAGCAGGACTACGCAAGGCGAAGACTCGATTGTTTTTATAATGTTTCTTCTTCTTATTATTATTTACAAATTCCCCACTGCTTCTTTCCCCATTTTGACCCGCTTACCAGATAAAATATGCGAATTAAATCTGCCACATAGGTAGAAACTGGCGAAAAATTTGATAAAATGAAGAGAAAAAGGCAAAATTCCACTCTCTAACGCCCCCTACAGGCGTCAAAAAATTTGAAATGGGCCTAGCTTCCACTAGGAAGGTCGAAAAAATATGGGGAAAAATTCCACGCGTTCGTCTCTTCAAGCCCGACATTTCGTATGCTCTAACTTTTGACGCCCGACAAACAGGAAGTGAGTTATTTCCGCTTTTTTGATTTCACGTTAAAAACTAACTTCTTCTAGGAAGGTCGTAGAGACATGGGGCTAACACCCACGCGTGCGGTCAATCCAGACCTATTTGCTGATATGCTGACCTTTGACCCCACACAAACCGGAAGTGAGCTATCGTCACTTGTTTGGAACGGAGTGAAAACACAAGGCTCAGAAAGCGCAAGTCCGACGGGCTTGAAAATTCAGTATGACATAGACTGTACCTTCAATCCACGGAATCATAAAAAAAAGTGACATTTTCAAACCGTTTTCGTGCAACGGCCCTCCAAAGTCGACGCACATTGAAAATTGACCAAAAATCGCTAAAAATCCCGCTGGAAAAATTAAAATGCCTCTAGCGCCCTCTAGGAAGGGCAAAACGACATGGGACAAAAACGCACGCGTTCCTTGGATAGAGACCTACATTCTGACACTCTGACCTTTGACCCCTGACAAACCGCAAGTTAGCTATTTCCAGTTGTTTGAAATCATCCACAGTGACACAACTCAACAACCGTGAATGCTGCAACTTTCAAAACTTTTGTATTGCAAAGACTGGACTGTCAGAAGGTCAACGCAAAAAGAATGGTCCCGAAGCGTTGCACCATTTTCATTTTATAGCCCTATTCAACATATATATATATATATATGTATATATATGTATATATGTATATATGTATATATATAAATATGTATATATATGTGTATATAAATGTATATATATGTATATATATGTATATATATATATATATATATATATATATATATGTATATATATATATATATATATATATATATGTATATATATATATATATATATATATATGTATATATATATATATATATATATATATATATATATATATATATATGTATATATATATATATATATATATATATATATATATATATATATATATATATATATATATATATATATATATATATATATATATATATATATGTATATATATATATATATATATATATATATATATATATATATATATATATATATATATATATATATATATATATATATATATATATATATATATATATATATATATATATATATATATATATATATATATATATGTATATATATATATATATATATATATATATATATATATATATATATATATATATATATATATATATATATATATATATATATATATATATATATATATATATATATATATATATATATATATATATATATATATATATATATATATATATATATATATATATATATATATATATATATATATATATATATATATATATATATATATATATATATATATATATATATATATATATATATATATATATATATATATATGTATATATATGTATATATATATATATATATATATATATATATATATATATATATATATATATATATATATATATATATATATATATATATATATATATATATATATATATATATATATATATATATATATATATATATATATATATATATGTATGTATATATACACACACATATATATGTATATATTCATATATATATATATATATACACACACATATATATGTATATATTCATATATTCTCCCCCACCCACACACACACACACACACACTCATTTCCCCTTCTACTTTCTTCTCACCCCCCTATCCCTCCCTCAGTCCGGTCAGGGCTAGAATGTCACCAAGAATATAATAAAACCACTCGAGAGGTAGAAAAAAAAAAGGTAACTGGGAGGAGAATCACTTATCACGGAATCTAAGTATCATTTAATATCCAAAGAGCAGCTCAAAGTCCAAGTTGTTCTCAGCCCATGTTGAGTGGAGACAGCAGCAGCAGCAGCAGGAGCAGCAGCAGCAGCACCAGCAGCAGGGTGAGTCCTCACTGACTCAGTGATCCACATTAAATCTGATGCCACTCAATGGGGTCAGTGAGAGGTGGACTAGTGTCTGCTTCATTCACACAGTAGGTAAACTGATTTAAACCTCTTTTCTCAATGTTCTCCTGTGCAATCACTGGAAGCGAGTGTGATTGTCCTCCTGTGGTTGGGTCTGCTCAGCTGTGATGTGGAACTGGCCAATCCTTGATCCACAGTCTCTATTGCAGTGGGTGCATGTGTGAATGGTTGTCATGGTGGTGGTGGTGGAGGTGTAAGGATCCGTCTTGGAGGTTGGTATCTCCTTTCTCAGTGGCCTCTTTTTCCCTGCGGCACTGTGGACGTCCCTCTCTAGTTGTACTGAGCCTTCATGGACTATCCTGCTCCACATGCCTCTCTGGAGGCAGCCTCCCCCAGGTGTTGAGGTTCAAGTGACACTTCTCTAAAGTGTTGTGTTCTAGTTAATATTTCTCAATCTGTTGATGGTTTATCGTTCATGTTTTCTGGAATTTCTGGTTAAAAAACATATTGTAGATGTTATTTTCATGGGGATAAAGAGTGGCTGAAACTGTTTTTATCTTCATCATATGTTGAAAAAAAAGTCAAATTCAGTTCATTTGATTTATTAACTGAAAATGTCATATTTTAGTATATACAGACTCTTGATGTACCATGATTACTGACTTTTTTTTAAACCTTTTTCAAAGGTGTGCTGTCATTTCAGGCAACACTTCCTGTATCAGAAACACTAATCAGAGAACCAGGAATCATTAAACACTAAAACAGCAGTTCAAAGTCCAACACGCCTCATTAAATCTGATATCAGTCAACAGTTTATTATCAGACTCTGACCCTACTTCAAACTTTGAAGCTGTTGAAGGGTTATCACTAATGTTTGCTGGACTTTCTAGTTTTAAAATACTTTGGGAATTTTCTATTAATTTGATTCATTTACTAGAGATGTATTATTTCATTCTATACACACAATATATGCTAAATGTTTACTGAGTTTTTATGTTTTACATTGTCATATGATTTCAGGTAACACTTATCAGTAACACTGTCAGAGAATCCAGGAATCATAAAATAACCGAAGAGCAGCTCAAAGTCCAAGTTGTTCCCCGTCGGGCTCCATGTTGAGAGGAGGCTACAGTAGCAGCAGCAGCAGCAGTGTGAGTGAGCGGTGCAGCAGGGTGAGTCCTCACTGACTCAGTGATCCACATTAAATCTGATGTCAGTCAACAGAGTCAGTGAGAGGTGAACTAGTGTCTGCTTCATTCCACTGGAGACTCAGTGACTGTGTTTCTTCTTCTTCTCTCTGTCTGAGGTGGAAGTCAATGTGTTCTCAGCTCACTGTCACACTTCCTGTTTGACCTCAGACTGACTCCGCAAGATGAGTGTTCATGTGAAGGAAGAGGAGGACGGAGCAGAGCCTCCAGTGTCCAGTGGCCTGTCTCTGAAGAGTGACAACTCCAGAGCTGAACCTCTGAACTTCAGTAAAGACCCAGGAACCCCTGAGACTCAGTAAGAAAACCTGGACTGACTCTACAGATAGGGTCACATGATCATTTGGTTTTTCTGTCACACTGATCAGATCCATTGATCCATCTTTGTCTCATTCTGTCCAAACTATTGCAAATTTAGAAAGGTTGGAATCTAATGTGAGAGAACCAGTCTGAACTTTTCAAGATGAACTTAAATATTCCTGTTTCCAACACAGACAGAGAGCAGAGTCTCCAGTGTCCAGCAGTCTGTCTCTGAAGAGTGACAACCCAGAGCTGAACCTCTGAACTTCAGTAAAGACCCAGGAACCCCTGAGACTCAGTAAGAAAACCTGGACTGACTCTACAGATAGGGTCACATGATCATTTGGTTTTTCTGTCACACTGATCAGATCCATTGATCCATCTTTGTCTCATTCTGTCCAAACTATTGCAAATTTAGAAAGGTTGGAATCTAATGTGAGAGAACCAGTCTGAACTTTTCAAGATGAACTTAAATATTCCTGTTTCCAACACAGACAGAGAGCAGAGTCTCCAGTGTCCAGCAGTCTGTCTCTGAAGAGTGACAACTCCAGAGCTGAACCTCTGACCTTCAGTAAAGACCCAGGAACCCCTGAGACTCAGTAAGAAAACCTGGACTGACTCTACAGATAGGGTCACATGATCATTTGGTTTTTCTGTCACACTGATCAGATCCATTGATCCATCTTTGTCTCATTCTGTCCAAACTATTGCAAATTTAGAAAGGTTGGAATCTAATGTGAGAGAACCAGTCTGAACTTTTCAAGATGAACTTAAATATTCCTGTTTCCAACACAGACAGAGAGCAGAGTCTCCAGTGTCCAGCAGTCTGTCTCTGAAGAGTGACAACTCCAGAGCTGAACCTCTGAACTTCAGTAAAGACCCAGGAGCTGCCAGTCACACCCAGTCTGATCACAGTAAGACTGTCCACCTGCACCTCCTTCACATCTCACTTCACCATGACAGGACCTCCAGTGAGAAGAATCACTTCTCACTGCAGGACATTTAGAACAAACAGTCAGACAATCATACAGGGGCAACAGCAGCTTCACCACATCAGCTGAAAAATGGAGTTTGGATGCTTTCCGGTTCAAGTCGTGGACAGAAAATGATGCTCACACTGTCACACTGATGTTTTCTTCTCCAACCTTTTCTCAGCTCCAGAGGCTGATGGTCTGCAGGAGCTTCTACAGCAGCAGAAGATCAGCCTGGAGAGGAGATGTGAACGTGTGACTGAAGGTGAAGAAGCAGGAAGTCAGACCCTCCTCAACAGCATCTACACTGAGCTCTACATCACTGAGGGACTGAGTGAGGAGGTCAACAGAGAGCATGAGGTCAGGCAGCTGGAGACCAAGAAGAGCCTCCACAACCGTCCAATCAGGTGCAGCCAGATCTTTGAAGCCTCACCTGAGCAGCAGGGACTCAGAGTCAGAGTGGTGCTGACCAACGGCGTCGCTGGGGTTGGAAAAACCTTCTCAGTGCAGAAGTTCACTCTGGACTGGGCCCAGGGCCTGGAGAACCAGGACCTTCATCTGGTGCTTCCTCTCTCATTCAGGGAGCTCAACTTGGTCAAAGAGCAGCACTGCAGTCTTCTGGAGCTGCTCCATGTTTTCCATCCAACGTTAGAGAAGCTCACAGCAGAGCAGCTGCATGTCTGCAAACTTCTCTTCATCTTGGACGGCCTGGATGAAAGCAGACTGGCTCTGGACTTTGAGAAGAACCAGGTGGTGACTGACGTGACTCAGAAGAAGTCAGTCAGCGTCCTGCTAACAAACCTGATCAGAGGAGATCTGCTTCCCTCGGCTCTGCTGTGGATAACTTCCAGACCTGCAGCAGCCAATCAGATCCCTCCGTCATGTGTGGACAGGCTGACAGAAGTACGAGGCTTCACCGATGACCAGAAGGAGGAGTATTTCAGGAGGAGGTTCAGAGATGGAGAAGATGTGTCCAGCAGGATCATCTCCCACATCAAGTCCTCCAGGAGCCTCCACATCATGTGTGAGATCCCAGTCTTCTGCTGGATCACTGCCACAGTTCTGGAGAGCATGTTGAGCTCAGAGCAGAGAGGAGAGCTGCCCAAGACCCTGACTGACATGTACTCACACTTCCTGCTGGTCCAGACCAAGAGGAAGAAGCAGAAGTATGGAGGAGGTCCACAGGAGCTGACGGAGGCTGACAGGGAGCTTCTTCTGAAGCTGGGCCAGCTGGCATTTGAACATCTGGAGAGTGGAAACATCATGTTCTACAGTGAAGACCTGGAGAAGTGTGGTCTCAATGTGACTGACGCCTCTGTGTACTCAGGAGTTTGTACAGAGATCTTCAGAAGAGAGAGTGTGATCTTCACGAAAACCGTCTACTGCTTCGTTCATCTGAGCGTCCAGGAGTTTCTGGCTGCAGTCTACATCTTCCACTGTCACACCAAGACAACGCCTCTGGAGCATTTCTTGAAGTATTTTCAATCAGACCCTGTATTACCTCTGATGTTTTACATCAACGATGTCAAACGTAAGATAAAAGAATGTAATCTCCCTCACCAATCCCTGGATGAGTTCCTTAGGAGGATGATGGAGAAATCCCTGAAGAGTCCAAACGGTCACCTGGACTTGTTCGTTCGCTTTCTCCATGGACTCAGTCTGGAATCCAACCAGAAACTCTTAGGAGGCCTCCTGGGTCTGACTGACAACCATCCAGGAACCTTTGAGAAGGTCATCAACAACCTGAAGGAGATGAACACTGGTGATGTTTCTCCTGACAGAACCATCAACATCTTCCACTGTCTGCTGGAGGTGAAGGATCAGTCAGTGCATCAGGAGGTCCAAGAGTTCCTGCAGTCAGAGAACAGATCAGAGAAGGAACTCTCAGCCATCCAGTGTTCAGCTCTGGCCTACATGCTGCAGATGTCAGAGGAGGTTCTGGAGGAGTTGGACCTGGAGAAGTACAAGACAACCATGGAGGGAAGATTGAGACTGATTCCAGCTGTGAGGAACTGCAGGAAGGCTGTGATACTTTTAAGAAGGTATGTAAACACTAAGGGGCAGATCCTCAAAGAAGGGTGCGCAGTGGTAAAATGCGACGTGTTTTCCGACGAGATTGCAGCTGCAATCTGCACCACAGATGCGGGTATCCACAAAGGTTTTTGCACTAATGACATGCAGGCGCAAACACTCCCACAAATGCGGCACCTAAAACAGGTGTGAATGTTGCGGTCTGGCAACCTGTATCTGTTTAAAATTTCCCATTCTTGGAGGTGAAACAGTAAAACTCTGCTAGGATAAACGCGCTCCTGTGCGCGCCTGGCATTACAATGCCTCCTCCGTCACCAAGACTGCCGCCATAATGGAAAGAAAGTGAAGATGCAAGACGCGTTAGTCATTATATAAGCAAGACAATCACCAACACCTGAGTACCATTTGTATATTTCATAGCCTATCTAAAATATTGGCATATATACTGTAGTCTATGCCGATCTATATATAAGATTTGGGGAGCCATATATATATTTCAGGCTTTTCAGAGAGAAAAGTTTCACTCAGAAGCAAGAAACACTTTGACAGACAGAAGCTGCGCCTGGTTTTGGCTTGCGGTGTTTCCGTCTGTCAAACTGCGCGCGGACACGAGTGCAAACTCTTTCTGGATCTGCCGCTGTTTGAATGAGGCATATTTGCATAGAAGGGGGTGTATCCTTTTGTGCGTAATGACTCATTTAAATACATTCAAATGAGTCTGGCGCAGCCCTGCCGCTACCTGCGCCTCGGTGCATTTTGCGCTGATTTTCACGTTTGCGTCCCCTCTGTGGATCGGAATCACTGTTTTTGGCGCCATTTACACGGATTTTCTGGCGCAAAAGCCGGGCAATCGCTTTGTGGATCTGGCCCTGAGTGGTGACTTTTAGCAGCAGGCTGTCAACACAGGGCTAACTCAGCTGCTTTGTGTTGGATGGTGAGTGGAGTGAAGCTGCTCCACTGGAGTCCAGGATGGAGATGAAGATGTGACAGTGGCAGAACGAGGAGCTTTGATCAGTGTGAAGGATTCATGCAGACAGTCAATCAACACAATCAACACATTGAACACACAAACACATCAAATCCTTCCTTCATTTGGCAGCAGACAATAAAACAGCAGTTGGATCAAAGATGCAGTCGAGTCCAAAGAGACGCCAGTGAAGGAACTCCAGTGGAGCTCCAACTTGCAGTGACTTTACACACAACTGACCATCATGTTGAGTTAAAGCAGCAGATCAGAGCAACACTGTCAGTCACAACAGAACGTCTTGACACTCAGTGGCTGGAAAACACTGAAGTGTGAAGCTTCACTGAGTTCCCTAGTTGAGGAGACTGTAGTTGGAGTTAACTCGCGATTAATTGCAAATTAATTGCACATTTTTACCCTGCTCTATATTGAACTTAACAAGATATTTATTGTGTTTCTTAAACTATAGGAAAAACTGGAGAGGTCAATATGAATTCCTTTTTTTGGAAATATTCCATTTTATTTCAATCAATCAATCAATCGACTTCTATTTGTCAAGCGCTAAATCACATCAAAGCGCCTTCATTGTTTCATAGAATACCCTACAGGTTTGATAAAAACAGGTTTTTAGGGGGTTAATTGGTAAAACCTTTTGGGAGCTAGAACATCAGGCTGCCATTCTCTCTGTGCCCGAACTGGAAGTCAAATTCAGAACAAAATGTGTAAAATGACTCAATGGAAGCTAATAATACATTTTGCACATAATGTCGATTCTAATACATTTTTGTTTAATCAACCTTGGTGACCTTTGGAAGGCGTGGCGGATAATGCTGGAGACTGACGGAGCGCAGCAGAAAATGGAGATATGATGAGGCCCAAGAATCAACTGTTTCCAACTTATAAATGGTGAATGGTAAATGGACTGCACTTTATATAGCGCCTTTCCAGCACCTTCACGTCACCCCAAACCACTTTACAAAGGCCTCTCATTCACCCATTCACGCACACATTCATACACCAATGGGTGGCTGCTGCCATGCAAGGCGCTGCCAGCCCCATTGGTAGCAATTTAGGGTTAAGTGAAGTCAGTGAAGTTTTTCTTTTTCATGATTTTTTTGGACAAACTTAGTTTTCTAGGTTTCAGGATGAAATCCACGTACGTTTTTGTTAGGGCTGTTGAAGTGAATGTGTTAAACAAGAGCTGCAGAGAGCAAATGACAGACTGGATGAAGCAGAAGGGAGAATAGATGAAACTGAGAAAGTGCTCCTGATGTCAAAGCTAATTAAGCTGTTTTCCCACCGAATAGGACACCCAGGAATAGCACATAAGGAATACTAGTCACTGCTTCATTGCTTTTGATTGATTGATTTTTGAAGGAAGCAAAGCAAAGGTAATAAACCTGAACACATGAAACAATGGTTGGCATATACAGAAAAAAACTCAGAGAAATGTAAACTCATAATTTCTTAACCAATACCAAACCATCAGATTATTTATAGCAAATATCCTATAAATACATACATATATTTTCTGTTAAATACACATTCAAGCCAGTTATTAATTTAAGAGTTAATTTGTAAGTTTTGCTTTTAGAATAACAGACAATAGACTACATAATATAATACCAATACTATAATATAATGTATGTAATTAATAATATAGTTTTATAATTTGTGAAAGCAAAGTGCTCGAAGCAAGCCATCCGCGGCTGAACCTGTCCTGCACTCAACTTGAACAACGGGTTATAAACTGCAACTCTAATGGAGCCCCAGAACTTCTACCAGGAAGTTGTAGCAAGCATCTCTCTACTGTTGCCGGCGTTTGCAGTCCTCTGCAACAACACCCAGCGGACTGACAAAACAGTTGGCCTGGTTGTGACGCCTAACACAGCAACCGCCAAACCAACCTTCACTGCAAACCCAAAATGATAATAACATATGTCCGATCTGGCACAGTAATCTGCTGCCTTCCAGGAGCCTATGCAAAAAAACAGTGAAGCAAAGCTTCACAAACACAAGCAGAACGGATAACAGAAGTCAAACAAGCAAGCACATTTACTGTAGAGATGGGATCAGCTCACCAGCTGGCTGTCTGCTGGGCCATTCATCAGAAAGTTGTGCACAGGTGAACTCGCTACTTATAATGAGATACACCCCTTACTTATGAGCGCACATGCCCCTTCACCACCGTCACCATAACTTGCTCCAAATACAGATAAACTCAACACAAGCGGCTAACACAACGCCAGGCTAGCTTGGACGCACAGCTGATTGACCACAAAGCCCGATCGCAGAGGGAGAACCTGAGGTTTTATGGAATACCGGAAGACAAAGAGGGCATTGACCTGACTGTCTTGCTGGATAGCCTGTTGAAGATCTCACTTGAGTTTCCACGAGACGGAGACCTCAAAATTTAACAGACTCATCGAGTCCTTGCCCCAAAGCCCACCGACACACAGCCATACCCTACAAAGATGCGGATAGTTTATGAAGACGACACCTGGCTGTCCCAGGATGCCACGGAGGCTACAAGGGACATGTCGGCACGAGGGTTTCCAGTTACTGTGGTCAAGAAGCCCACTACATCAGACCAAGAGGAGATCCAACTCCTGTCAACATGGCAGGTGATGGGGAGGAGGGGAGACGGGACAGGAGATCAGGAACTTGTCACCGCAGGCAGCAGTGCACGATCAAAGAACCAACACTCTCAATTTAAAGACAGATTTCAGGAGTTCAGAAGAAAACCCTCCCAAGACAATGTCTGATTACTGATGAGTCACCCTTTCACACTCCCAGATAGGTCTTATATAAATCTAGGGTGGCATAAGTAGCATGTGTTCCATTATGTTTTAGCCATGCATGTAAAAAACATTGTCCAATCCTCTTCTACCTAGCTTGCACTCACACCTGAACATAGCTAACACTTCTATTCAGTTTTTCTAATTATAATGAATGGGACCTGTGAGGCGGCCATCCTCAACTTGCTTAATTATTTAGTTTTTTTTTTGTTTGTTTTTTTTTGTTTTATTCGGGGCTGAGCCCCGGCGATAGACCAGCTCTGAAGCAGAGCAAGTCATCGCAAGGCGAAGACCTGTTTGTTCTTCGTGTGTTTATTCGGGACAGAGCCCCGGCGAAAGACCAGGTCTGAAGCAGAGCAGGTCATCGCAAGGCGAAAGACCCGTTTGTTCTTCGTATGTTTATTATTTTTCTCGGTTGCGCCACTTCAAACCCCAATTTCACCCCCTTAACATACCTGGATCCTCGCACAATCTTCCATGCAGGTCAGAACTGGTGAAAAAATTATTTTTTTGAAAGAATTTTACACACTTGCTTAATAGCACCCCCTACATAGACCAAAACACTAAAATGGCAATAGCGCCCTCTAGGAAGGTTGTAGACACATGGGACAAAGACCCACATGTTCCTTGAATTCATACCTAATTTTCATAAACGCTAGCCTATTACTCCAAACAAACCGGAAGTTAGATATTTTCACTTGTTTGAAAGAATCTCATTTTACGCCCCTTCAAAGTAAATGTATTTTTCACAAAAAAATTTGAACCCTATTTTCACCCCTTTCCCATATTCCAAAACTCACCAAATCTTTCATGCAGGTTGGGCCTGCCCCAAAATTTGATTTCGTGAAAAAAAATTTCATATCCACTCAATAGCGCCCCCTAGAGAAAATGGGGACTGTCTACCCCATTTTCACCCCCTTAACATGCTTTGATTTGCACCAAATTGTGATCACTTGTCCAGGCTGCGAAAACCTTCCTGTAAAAAAAAATTGTGCAACAAAAACCCATGCGTTTGTCTCATCAAGCTCTGCGTCATGTACGCTGTAATCTTTTTTGTTACGACAAATGAGGAAGTGAGATATTTCAAGTTGTTTAAAATCGCCCAAAAATGTACTGTCCGTACATTTTTGGGCAATTGTTTTCTGTCTCCAATTTTACAATTTGAAGCATTGAAAAAAGTATAAGACAATAAACAATGTTTACCAGCCTCTAAATCATTTTGTTAATTCTTCATATTTATGGATATAGTTGCTAGAACGTTGGATCGGCTTTGACCATGAAAGATCTGCAACGCAGAACACTGACTGCATAACATTCTTTTTTTTTTTAATGGGTACCTACAGGCAGAACATGATCAAAGCAGCAATGGACATACTGTTGGCTATTCAAACATGACAATCATAAATGCTGGCTTGTGACTGGACAACGCCCCACAACGACAGACGTATAACTGCAGCTAAGCACTCTGCTCACTCCCTTCAAGGCATTCACAATTCTCCTTACTGCAACTAAGGAAATTAAACCTGCAAGCAGGGTTTGCGGGACTCAGCCTGCGTGGCCGCCGCCGACCCCCGATGACCTCCTACCTCTGCTGCCGCCCGACAGCGCCCCCCGACATCTCCCGACTCTGAAAGAAGTCTAAATAATCATAAGCCTGTGTATGCAAATGATGCAGACTTTTCACCTCCAGTTTTTTTTTTTTGTTGTTTTGTTTTTTTGGATGACGCTGTGAAATGTAAATTTTAGGCCTTGATGAGACAAACACGTGGGTGTTTGAATGAGCTCCGCTTTTGCAACCTTGGAAACAAACAAAAAAAAACTGGAGGTGAAAAATCTGCATCATTTGCATACACAGGCTTATTCGGGACTGAGCCCCAGCGAAGGCCTGCTCTCATCAGACCAGGTCTTCGCCAGGGCGAAGACTCCATTGTTCTTCGTATGTTTACATGCTCTCCCTCTTTTTGAATACACACAAATGGCTGCAGTTTCCTTTAGGAAAGTGCTACAGACGTCATTCAAACACCCACATGTTTGTCTCATCAACGCCTATAATTTACATTTGACAGCCACTTCAAAATAAAAAATAAAAACTGGAGGTGAAAAATCTGCATCATTTGCATAGACTTCTTTCAGAGTTAGCAGATGTTGCCGGGCGTTGGCAGAGGATGGGGGTCAATTGCAGGCGTCGGCAGAGGTCGGGGGTCGGCGTCGGAAATCAACGGCTCAGTCCTGCAAACGCGGAGGTCAGCTCTCCCATCCCATCGCACTCCCACAGAATAAATCACTTCCCGTCCCAGACCCAGTGAAAACGACTCCCACTCCCCTCCTGCTCCCATTCAGAATGACTCCCACTCCCATAAAGCTCCCATTTTGGAGGTCAGCTACATTAAAAACAAACAAACAGCTAAAGTTGCATTTACTCTTTTATTGAACAGTTTCTCACCCCTTTTCTCCTCCTGACTTGAATATTTTATATTCAAGTTTATATCTTATAAAAAGCTTAAAGGCAACGGGCAACAACAGAGACGAAATGTTGGCAGAAACACATGGGAAATGGTGTTACCAAATTCCAGGCAGTCATATAAAACCAGATACAAAAAAATAATAATCTAAAATAAGTTTGGCCAATATCAAACTCTTCACATCGCTAGTTTTGCCAGGGGATTCATCGAGACACTGAATTCAATTTTTAGTCACCAAAGAGCCAAACATTGAGCACCTTGCCATTCTGCCAGTCAGTTTCACTCATTCGTTGGTTGAAGCAGCCCTCACCACAATATTAATAGCTACATGCATTGAATTTGATCTACCTGGTTGACACATGGATGATTCCATAACACACAGCTGGCTGGTTGGACTGGGTGGACTGGTACCGATCGGTCTGCGAGCTCTCTTTGGAAGGATCCCCAGCGTGGTCAGCAGTTGTTGGCACTGCGGCTCCTTGTCACACGGTGTTCTGAAGGGCTGCGGCTCGGACCAAAGTTCTAAAAGAACCGCCCTTCAGAACTTGACACGGCTCATGAAGTGCGGATGGTCTCTTAAAATTCTTTGGTGGTGAACTGCTCTGTTCACCTCGTCCTCCATAGTGCCCTTGCTGCCACTGTTAGCTTCATCTTCCACACCTCTGTGCGTGCATGCTTTGGTATAAATGAATGTGTTGTTCATCAAAGCCTATTGGTTGTTCCCCAACACAACCAGTGGGTGTCGCCAACAGATTTGCAAATGTAGAAATGTATGTACGCAAGTTAGAGACTTGACGTGAAGCACATTTCCACCGTCAAGTCACTTTATGGACATCCAAGCGTGAACATGGAAACGGACGGACGACGGGTTTTGTGCGAACATACTTTTTGTACATGAGGCCCCTGGTGATGAAGATGATGATGGTGGTAGTGGTGGTGGTGATGATGATGATGATGATGATGATGATGATAAAGCAGTTGATCAGACATTAATGAGTCTTGATTCACTTTCACAATCTTCAGAGTCTCACATGTCGACCACAACTTCTCACTCTGCTCTCCTTCATCCAGTGAACTCTCAGAGGTTCAGTGTGCAGTGGTGTCTTCAGCTCTGAAGTCCAGCCCCTCCCACCTCACACTGCTGGACCTGAGTACCACCACCCTGAAGGATCCTGGAGTGAAGCTGCTCTGTGCTGGACTGCAGAGTCCAAACTGCAGACTGGAAGTTCTCAGGTCAGTTCCTGCTTTCTACTGGTGGACAGTGTGTGTCAGCAGATGACAACTGGTGTGTAACGCTGCTCAGTGTGAAGACTTTGAAGCAGATATTAAAGACTCATCTAGACAAAGTGGATGTTGTTGATATTTTCATGTCAACAATCTGCAGCCAGAAAAGACTTTGGATGGTGGAAGAAAGTGTGGAAAATGTCTCCAGTCACTTTGGAGCTCAATGGAAGTTGTTGATTGGTGATGAAGGTCACATGACTGAGCAGAAGATCCTGTGAAGAAATATTCGAGGCAGATTAATAGTGCAGCAGTATTTCTTCATCTTGTCCTTTGAATGTGTTTGACTTGTAACGAGACTCTGATGACTGAAAACAGCCACAAGCACACAAAGGACTCACTGATTATTTTCCATCTTCACTGCTGATTGGCTGCACACTGACTGACACACTGCTGTTCTTATTGTGTTGACAACACACTGGCACAATGACTTGTTTGAGGGAATGACTCAGTGATCCCAACAGCTGCATATCTGGATCTTCAACAGGGAGAAATTACTCTTAATATGACATTTACACCATGGAAGAAATCAAATATTGATTCTTTATTCAGGCTGGAGAACTGCAATTTGTCAGAGCTCAGCTGTGATTGGCTGCTCTCAGCTCTGAAGTTCAACCCCTCCCACCTCAGACACCTGGACCTGAGTCACACCGACCAGCTGCAGGATTCAGGAGTGAAGGAGCTGAGGTGTTTTCTGCAGAGTCCAGACTGTAAACTGGAGACTCTGAGGTCAGTTCACCCTCTTCACTCTACAACTTCCATCACTCTTGTTATTGTTGTCATGATTTTCCCTTCACTGCTGTTGGAAATTCAGTTTGCAGTCACTTGTTTGTGTTTGAAATGAGTGAAACTGGGCTTGAGGGTACAGTGTGTAAAATCCTGCCATGTAGTGGTCAGATTGCAGATTGGTTTTGTCACAGATTCTGAAGTCGACATTTCACTTATATTTTCAGAGTGATGACACCCTGGAAAACTCTCCATCTTTATAAACTCTCCATCATTTATTCTCTGTTCAGGTTGGAGGACTGCAGGTTGTCAGAGCTCAGCTGTGATTGGCTGCTCTCAGCTCTGAAGTCCAACCCCTCCCACCTCAGACTCCTGGACCTGAGTCAGAACCAGCTGCAGGAATCATCAGTGAAGGTGCTGAGTGGTTTACTGCAGAGTCCAGACTGTAAACTGGAGACTCTGAGGTCAGTACTGGTTTGGAACCAGTGGATGATGGTTTCAGCACCAAACACAGTTCATCACACATTAGTTTTGGACTGAGGATTTAATTTTCTGTAGTGTCAGATTCTGAAGTCAACATTTCACTTTGATTTTCAGAGTGATGACACCCTGGAAAAACTCTCCATCATTATAAACTCTCCATCATTTATTCTTTATTCAGGTTGGAGAGGTGCAGTTTATCAGAGCTCAGCTGTGATTGGCTGCTCTCAGCTCTGAAGTCCAACCCCTCCCACCTCAGAGAGCTGGACCTGAGAGGGAACCAGCTGCACGATTCAGGAGTGAAGGAGCTGAGTGGTTTTCTGCAGAGTCCAGACTGTAAACTGGAGACTCTGAGGTCAGTTCACCCTCTTCACTCTACAACTTGTATCACTCTTGTTATTGTTGTCATGACTCTGAAATGAGTTTGTTGGAATTCACTTTGTTTCCAAAGGAAATATGTAAAACTGGATTTAAATTACACGCACACACACACACACACACACACACACACACACACACATGCAACGAACTGTGAATGTCACTCTCCATCATTTCTTCTTTATTCAGCTTGAGTTACTGCAGTTTGTCAGAGCTCAGCTGTGATTGGCTGCTCTCAGCTCCGAAGTTCAACCCCTCCCACCTCAGACACCTGGACCTGAGTAGGAACCACCAGCTGCAGGATTCATCAGTGAAGGACCTGAGGTGTTTTCTGAAAAGTCCAGACTGTAAACTGGAGACTCTGAGGTTAGTTCACCCTCTTCACTCTACAACTTCTGGAGTTATTGTTGTTATGATTTTGAATTGAGTTTGTTTAAATTCACTTTGTTTCCAAAATAAATGTGTAAAACTGGATTTATATTACACACACACACACACACACACACACACACACACACACACACACACACACACACACACACACAAACACACACCCAACTGTGAACTGTGAATGTCACTCTCCATCATTAAAAACTCTCCATCATTTCTTCTTTATTCAGGTTGTGGGGCTGCAGGTTGTCAGAGCTCAGCTGTGATTGGCTGCTGTCAGCTCTGAAGTCCAACCCCTCCCACCTCAGACACCTGGACCTGAGTCGCAACCAGCTGCAGGATTCAGGAGTGAAGGAGCTGAGTGGTTTTCTGCAGAGTCCAGACTGTAAACTGGAGACTCTGAGGTCAGTACTGGTTTGGAACCAGTGGATGATGGTTTCAGCACCAAACACAGTTCATCACACATTAGTTTTGGACTGAGGATTTAATTTCAAGGTGACATTTTCTGTAGTGTCAGATTCTGAAGTCAACATTTCACTTTGATTTTCAGAGTGATGACACCCTGGCAAAACTCTCCATCATTATAATCTCTCCATCATTTATTCTTTATTCAGGTTGGAGGGCTGCAGTTTGTCAGAGCTCAGCTGTGATTGGCTGCTCTCAGCTCTGAAGTCCAACCCCTCCCACCTCAGACACCTGGACCTGAGTTGGAACCAGCTGCAGGATTCATCAGTGAAGGAGCTGAGTGGTTTACTGCAGAGCCCAGACTGTAAACTGGAGACTCTGAGGTCAGTACTGGTTTGGAACCAGTGGATGATGGTTTCAGCACCAAACACAGTTCATCACACATGTTGAATAAACATTGAACTGAAGGTTGATTCATATCAAAATGACATCTAGAAATATGAAAACTTCATTCTGTTCATGTTTAAGCAAATAAAAGCAGGTCATCAGTGGTCATGTGACCAAACATCATTTAAACACACATTAGTTTTGGAATGAGGATTTAATTTCAAGGAGACAGTTGCAGAATCTGAAGTAGACATTTCACTTTGATTTTCAGAGTGATGACACCCTGGAAAAACTCTCCATCATTATAAACTCTCCATCATTTATTCTCTATTCAGGTTGGAGGGCTGCAGTTTGTCAGAGCTCAGCTATGATTGGCTGCTCTCAGCTCTGAAGTCCAACCCCTCCCACCTCAGACACCTGGACCTGAGTTGGAACCAGCTGCAGGAATCATCAGTGAAGGTGCTGAGTGGTTTTCTGCAGAGTCCAGACTGTAAACTGGAGACTCTGAGGTCAGTTCACCCTCTTCACTCTACAACTGCTGCAGTTATTGTTGTCATGACTTTGAAATGAGTTTGTTGGAATTCACTTTGATTCCATTAGAAATGTGTAAAACTGGATTTAAATCACACACACACGCACACACACACCCAACTGTGAATGTCACTCTCCATCATCTCTTCTTTATTCAGGTTGGAGGGCTGTAGTTTGTCACAGATCAGCTGTGATTGGCTATTCTCAGCTCTGAAGTCCAACCCCTCCCATCTCAGAGAGCTGAACCTGAGTAGGAACCACCAGCTGCAGGATTCATCAGTGAAGGTGCTGAGTGGTTTTCTGCAGAGTCCAGACTGTAAACTGGAGACTCTGAGGTCAGTACTGGTTTGGAACCAGTGGATGATGGTTTCAGCACCAAACACAGTTCATCACACATTAGTTTTGGACTTCGGATTTAATTTTCTGTAGTGTCAGATTCTGTAGTCAACATTTCACTTTGATTTTCAGAGTGATGACACCCTGGAAAAACTCTCCATCATTATAAACTCTCCATCATTTATTCTCTATTCAGGTTGTGGAGCTGCAGGTTGTCAGGGCTCAGCTGTGATTGGCTGCTCTCAGCTCTGAAGTCCAACCCCTCCCACCTCAGAGAGCTGGACCTGAGAGGGAACCAGCTGCAGGATTCAGGAGTGAAGGAGCTGAGTGGTTTTCTGCAGAGTCCAGACTGTAAACAGGAGACTCTAAGGTCAGTTCACCCTCTTCACTCTACAACTTGTATCACTCTTGTTGTTGTCGTCATGATTTTCCCTTCATTGCTGTTGGAAATTCAATTTGCAGTCACTTGTTTGTGGTCGTAATTCATGAAACTGGGCTTGAAGGTACAGTGTGTAAAATCCTGCCATGTAGTGGTCAGATTGCAGATTGTAGATTGGTTTTGTCACAGATTCTGAAGTCAACATTTCACTTTGATTTTCAGAGTGATGACACCCTGGAAAAACTCTCCATCATTATAACCTCTCCATCATTTATTCTCTATTCAGGTTGGAGAGGTGCAGTTTGTCAGAGCTCAGCTGTGATTGGCTGCTCTCAGCTCTGAAGTCCAACCCCTCCCACCTCAGACACCTGGAGCTGAGTTGGAACCAGCTGCAGGATTCATCAGTGAAGGAGCTGAGTGGTTTTCTGCAGAGTCCAGACTGTAAACTGGAGACTCTGAGGTCAGTTCTGGTTTGGAACCAGTGGATGATGGGTTCAGCACCAAACACAGTTCATCACACATTAGTTTTGGACTGAGGATTTAATTTTCTGTAGTGTCAGATTCTGAAGTCAACATTTCACTTTGATTTTCAGAGTGAGGACACCCTGGAAAAACTCTCCATCATTATAAACTCTCCATCATTTATTCTTTATTCAGGTTGGAGAGGTGCAGTTTGTCAGAGCTCAGCTGTGATTGGCTGCTCTCAGCTCTGAAGTCCAACCCCTCCCACCTCAGAGAGCTGGACCTGAGAGGGAACCAGCTGCACGATTCATCAGTGAAGGAGCTGAGTGGTTTTCTGCAGAGTCCAGACTGTAAACTGGAGACTCTGAGGTCAGTTCACCCTCTTCACTCTACAACTTGTATCACTCTTGTTATTGTTGTCATGACTCTGAAATGAGTTTGTTGGAATTCACTTTGTTTCCAAAGGAAATATGTAAAACTGGATTTAAATTACACGCACACACACACACACACACACACACACACATGCAACCAACTGTGAATGTCACTCTCCATCATTTCTTCTTTATTCAGCTTGAGTTACTGCAGTTTGTCAGAGCTCAGCTGTGATTGGCTGCTCTCAGCTCCGAAGTTCAACCCCTCCCACCTCAGACACCTGGACCTGAGTAGGAACCACCAGCTGCAGGATTCATCAGTGAAGGACCTGAGGTGTTTTCTGAAAAGTCCAGACTGTAAACTGGAGACTCTGAGGTTAGTTCACCCTCTTCACTCTACAACTTCTGCAGTTATTGTTGTTATGATTTTGAATTGAGTTTGTTCAAATTCACTTTGTTTCCAAAATAAATGTGTAAAACTGGATTTATATTACACACACACACACACACACACACACACACACACACACAAACACACACCCAACTGTGAACTGTGAATGTCACTCTCCATCATTAAAAACTCTCCATCATTTCTTCTTTATTCAGGTTGTGGGGCTGCAGGTTGTCAGAGCTCAGCTGTGATTGGCTGCTGTCAGCTCTGAAGTCCAACCCCTCCCACCTCAGACACCTGGACCTGAGTCGCAACCAGCTGCAGGATTCAGGAGTGAAGGAGCTGAGTGGTTTTCTGCAGAGTCCAGACTGTAAACTGGAGACTCTGAGGTCAGTTCACCCTCTTCACTCTACAACTGCTGCAGTTATTGTTGTCATGACTTTGAAATGAGTTTGTTGGAATTCACTTTGATTCCATTAGAAATGTGTAAAACTGGATTTAAATCACACACACACACACACACACACGCACACACACACCCAACTGTGAATGTCACTCTCCATCATCTCTTCTTTATTCAGGTTGGAGGGTTGTAGTTTGTCACAGATCAGCTGTGATTGGCTGTTCTCAGCTCTGAAGTCCAACCCCTCCCATCTCAGAGAGCTGGACCTGAGTAGGAACCACCAGCTGCAGGATTCATCAGTGAAGGAGCTGAGTGGTTTTCTGCAGAGTCCAGACTGTAAACTGGAGACTCTGAGGTCAGTTCACCCTCTTCACTCTACAACTTCTATCACTCTTGTTATTGTCGTCATGATTTTCTCTTCATTGCTGTTGGAAATTCAATTTGCAGTCTCTTGTTTGTGATAGTAATGCATGAAATTGGGCTTGAAGGTACAGTGTGTAAAATCCTCCCATCTAGTGGTCAGTTTTCAGATTTCAGATTGGTTTTGTCACAGATTCTGCAGTCGACATTTCACTTTGATTTTCAGAGTGATGACACCCTGGAAAACTCTCCATCATTATAAACTCTCCATCATGTATTCTCTGTTCAGGTTGGAGGGCTGCAGGTTGTCAGAGATCAGCTGTGATTGGCTGCTCTCAGCTCTGAAGTCCAACCCCTCCCACCTCAGAGACCTGGACCTGAGTGGGAACCAGCTGAAGGAATCATCAGTGAAGCCACTGATGGATCTTGTCCACAGCAGAGACTATCAACTGGAGAGTGTGAGGTCAGTACTGGTTTGGAACCAGTGGATGATGGTTCCAGCACAGTGTGAGAGGAGGATGGTGACGTCCAGCTGCTCCTCATTCATCCAACATCTGCTGCCAAACTGCTTCTTCTCTCAGTTCACCACTCAATTATTGATCAGTTCATCTTCATCAGGCCTCAGTATCAGTCCAACACTCCATGGTCACATGACCTTCATATGTTCCACACTTGACATGTGACTGAGAGTCTGCTTCTTCTCACCAGTCACTCCATCATCTCCATCAACAGTCAACGTCTCTGTGATGATGCGTTCAAGGACCGTGAGTCCTGACTCCTGCTGTCTCTTCTTCTCCCTGCAGGTGGGAGGATGAGGAGGAGCGTGAAGAGCAGAGTGGAGAGGAGAGCTCCATCTAGTGGTGGCTGACAGAACTACAACCAGTGGAGCTAAACGGCAAGCTAGCACGACCTTTGACCCCAGTGGAGCCTCGTGGCTGGTGGACTGCTTCTCCCTACAAACTGCTGTGGTTACTGGGAGAGACGTCCCAGAAGCCACTGGTGGAGTTAAATCCTCAGTGGAAGAAGCAGGACTTGGAGCAGATGGTCAGTGAAGGCAGCAGCAACACAACCACTGCTTCTGCTCTCATCATCCACGGCTGGAACATCTCAGCATGAAGGTTTCACACATCAACAACACACTGATCTGCTCTCACTTCAGAGGTCTATAACATCTTCATTTTGGAGGTGAAAAATACTTTTTAAGAGACTTTATTTCTGGTTCATGATCTTAAATAAGGAATCAGATAAAACATGTTGTCTCATGTGAAACAAAGTGTTTCACAACAACTGTGATTGGAACTCAAATGATTGTTGAATTATAAATAAGACAAAATAAGTTTCCCTCAAAATAATTCATGGTTTAGATGCTTGTGAGATGTTTCTGTGGAGATTGAAGGACGTCAATGAATCTTTTTTATTTTTTATTTTTTATTTTTTATTTTTTATTTTATTTTATTTTATTTATTTTTTTGTCCGGTCTGGCCATAATGACAAGCAGAAGTGTCTCTGAATGTCTATGATGGCTGACAGATTTTATTGTCAGAGGTAGATCTTGAGAGTGTGAGCCACATGGGTCGTTTCAGGAGCTACCTCTTGAGTGGTTTTATTTTAATATTCTTAGTGACATTCTGGCCATGACCGGACTGAGGGAGGGACAGATAGGGGGGGGTGAGAGGAAAGTAGAGAGGGAAATGAGTGTGAGGGGGGGGGTGATGAGAGGGATAGAGAGAGAGGAGTAGAGGAGGCAACTGGCAACAATATACAATTTATGTGTTAAGACAGAACAAAACAGATCGTAAATTTGCATAGCTAATTGTCAGATAGTGGGCTTATTCAAATGATAACCTGATTAATCTAAGGATAAAAAGAAAGTGAAAATATATATATATATATACCCACACATACATGCGCATACCTGCACATTTACACATGTTCATATGCACATAGATGCATATATACCCATATAAACATACATGCGAGTACATACAATGATAATAATAATATAATAGCGATGATAATAACGACGTTAATGGTAATAATAATATTATTAATAATAACAATGGTAATAATAACAGTGATAATGATATACTCATGGATGAATAAGACAATAAGCTATGTAACAATGTGCAACAGTGTACCCGCGCTTGTGTATTCTTGTGTGTGTGTGTGTGTGTGTGTATGTATGTGTGTGTGTATACTTATATGTGTGTATACGTGTGTGTGTGTGTGTGTGTATGTGTGTGTGTATACTTATATGTGTGTATACGTGTGTGTGTGTGTGTATGTGTGTGTGTATACTTATATGTGTGTATACTTGTGTGTGTGTGCATACTTATATGTGTGTATACGTGTGTGTGTGTGTGTGTGTGTGTGTGTATATACTTGCATGTGTGTATACTTGTGTGTGTGCATACTTACATGTGTGTATATGTGTATGTGTGTGTGTGTGTGTGTGTGTATGGATGTGGTGGTGTGTGTATCTGAGTGCGGGAGAGGTGTGTTTTACAGTCGTCACTGGAAGTAGGCTGCCAATTAGTGCAGCCTCCGAGGTCGCAACCGCCCCACGCCAGCAACGAGCCAGGGGAGACCCGGGCACGGCACACCCGTCATAAAAGCCGGCCAGGAAGAGGCCCGGGGCAGCAGGCCCCCCGGGCCAGAGGGCACCCACCCCACGAGGAACCAGGGCAAGATGACAGGGAGGCAAATACCCCAAGAATAAGGGACACCACCCGGGGCGGACAGGCAGCAGAACCCAGCCCCCGGACGGGGGCCCCCCAGGAAAGCGAGACCAGACCCATCCCCATGACAGGACCCAGCCCCTTCACCCACCGGGAGGATCGGTACCCAAGGCAGGCCGGGCACCCAGAGGCCCCCCCCACGGACCCAGTATGGTGCATCAACCGCCCCTCCACCCCCACGTCCCCCAGCTGCCCCCACCGCCCGGAACCCCGGCGCCAGGGACACACCCCCCAGCCCCGAGGCCACAGCCGCACCCCCCCCCAATGCCGGCAAAGCGGGCCCCAAGCGAGAGCCCCTGGTTCCCTCTGTGCCCTGTAAAAAAAGAAAAATAAATAAGTAAATAAAATAAAAAGATAAAATTAAATAAACAACCTGTGGTCCCCGCCCACCACCGTCAGACCCCCGTGTCTCGGTCGTCGCCGCCCGGCCGCCCGAGCGGGCGCAGAGGGGGACCACCCGGCAGCGGCCCGGCCCCAGGATTGGGGAAGGGGACCCGCCCGCAAGTGGCAAGGACCCCATAGGCCCAGCCGGTCACGCACCCCGGGGGCACCGGACTGCACAGGGCCCATCCAGAGTGGGAAAGATGCCGGATCCCGTCCCCACCAGCAGGCCGTCCCCACTGTGTGTAGGAGTGTCAGTGTGTGTATATGTGCATTTGCTGGTGTGTGCTATGGTGCGGTCCATAAGACGTCAATGAATCAGAAGGAAACCAGATCATTTATTTTGCTCTTCTCCCTCTCAGGTGTTTTCTGTCAACACATCTGTTTGTTCATTTGTCAAAACACTCATTCAATTTTCTTCTCACACATCTATAAAATTGTGCTTTTTTTTCTCATATCATCAACCTAATTTTGTTACTAGCAAAATACCTTCACTAATTCTTTCTTAGTTTTTGAAACTGAGCTCAAACATTAATTTTCAATGATTCAATATTCTGACAATAAAAGCCATCACAACCTCTGACCCGTGTGACCTTGACCTCAACTGACGTTTCATGTCTCCTGCTTTAGCACTTTGATTATATATCTTCTCAAGTCTAGCCATGGGGATTCTCCATATCTTAATACCTTGTGTTCTAGAAGTTTTAATTCTATATTTTACAAACAAATCCAGTTCAGTTCAAATATAATTTTGGCCCATAAAACAAATGCTACATTATGATTAATCACAAACAGATTAAACAATCCTGGACATAAGGTGGTTTGCCCTCTCTGGGTCAGTGGGGAGATCCAGTATCTCAGGGTCTTGTTCACCAGTGAGGGGAAGATGGAGCACGAGATCAACAGGAGGATCGGTACAGCGTCTGCAGTTCTGCGGTCGCTGTACTGATCTGTGGTGGTGAAGAAGAAGCTGAGCTGAAAGGAGAAGCTCTGGATTTACTGGTCGATCTACATTCCCACCCTGACCTCTGGTCAAGAGCTTTGCGTGATGACTGAAAAAGAATGAGATCAAGGATACAAGCGGCCAAAATTAGTTTCCTAGGCAGGGTGGCTGGGCTAGAGAACCCTGAGGGACAGTGTGAGGAGCTCAGGGTGAGGAGCTGGGTCACCCAGGAGGAGCTTGGAGTCGAGTCACTGCTCCTCCACATGGAGAGGAGCCAGTTGAGGAGGCTCGGGCATCTGTTTGGGATGCCTCCTGGACGCCTCCCTGGGGAGGTGTTCCTGGCATGTCCCACCAGGAGGAGACCCTGCTGGAGGGACCAGGTCTGTGGGCTGGACTGGGAAGCCTTGGGGTCCAACTGGATGAGCTGGAGGAGGTGACTGGGTCCAGGCAAGTCTGGGTGTCTCTGCTGAGGCTGCTGCCCCCGAGACCTGACTCTGGATAAAGTGGTAGAAGATGGATGGATGGATGGATGGATGGATGGATATAAGGTGATAGAACATTTCATAAAACCAGACTCTGCATTATAACTTCTATTACACTCTAAATAACTCACTCCAATATAACTGCACTTGTCCTTCTCTCACATTACATTGGATCACAACTTCCACATTAGAGGGCGCCATAGAGCATGTAGCACTTCCCATCATGCCACTGTACCTCCTACGATATCCCTCGACATCAGCCAATCAGACCACCATGACGTCACGCCAGGAAAATAAAACTTTTCTGCTGGTTTTCTGGCCATTATCATTTTTGTCATAGACTAAAAGACCAGAAATGAAAAGAAGAGAAAATGTAGACGCTGAAACGATCACCTGAGTCTCACAGTCGTTTATTATTAGACAAGAATATCCGCACAACTTAAGTCCACACAAAGCACAAAACAGCAACAACTCTATTCGACCGGTGTTAACAAGCTAGCAGTGTTAAAATCGCTATAAGGAGTGAAACTTACGAAATTTGTGAGTCAAAATCGCCACCTCTTAATCCTTTAGGCGCCATGGTCGCAAAATTGAGACAAACGACATTGCTGAATTAAACAGGCCATAGCAGCAAATATGGTGCTAAAAGTAGTTTCCACTTTACACCAGGAGATGGCAGACACCTGTGGCTTCAATCTGAGCAGCATTTGGGGGGGTGTTTATATTCAGATTTCGGAGTATAAATAGAGACTATAAATAGTCGAGGAGACGAGGAAGTGGCTGTAGTGGGAGCAGAGAGAGAAAGACAGCGAACTTTACCGAGAATACATTGCCTAGAGGTTTGTTCGTTGACGAAGTACTTCGTCAAGTAATGCCTGACTCAGATAACGAAGACAAATATTCGCACTCTGACGACCCAGATAGCAAAATACATTGATTCAACATTGAATTTTGGTCACATTGGTTATTTTTGGTTGAGGTTGAAGCGATGTTGATTCAACATTTAATTAAAGTTACCATTTCAACAATTGAAAAACTGATGTTGAATTAACATTGAATAGATGTTGTATTTTCAATGTTGAGTTTCCCTACATTGATTTGACATTGAAAAGGCGATGTGTTTTCAATGTTGGGTTTCCCTACATTGATTTGACATTGAATAGACGATGTGTTATCAATGTTGAATTTCTCAACATTGATTTGACATGGTTTCAGTGTGGGACCCTGATATAAAAATATTGTTATTATATCACTTAAATGGCCTAGAAACAATGAATTTGGTGGGCAGCTGTGGCTCAGTTGGTAGAGCAGGCTGTGAAATAATGATCGGAGGAGCAGCGGTTCAAATCCTGGCTCCAACTGCCCACATGCTGAAGTGTCCTTGAGCAAGAGCTGAACCCTAATTGTTCCCAATGGGGCTCGGCTGTTCCTTGCATGGCAGCAGCCACCCATTGGTGTATGAATGGGTGAATGAGAGGCTTTGTAAAGTGCTTTGGGGTACTGTGAAGGTGCTGGAAAGTGTTATATAAGTGCAGTCCATTTATCATTTACCATTTAATGTCTGCAGCCCTCCCCGAAGTGTCTTAAAATCAAGGTCAAAGTTCAAAAGTTCGCCAGGTCACTTAAATGCCGTTTTGAGCGACCCTGTAGCAAGGAATGATGCAGAGGTAAATGGACGACAGATTATGAAACTTTGATTCATCAGGTACAACTGACATGAATTTGATGTCTGGAGCCCTCCCAGAAGTGCCTTAAAATTAAGGACAAAATTCCCACGGTTGAACTACAAGATATTTTGCAAATATTGCAATTATTCTACTTAAATTTGAGTGTCAATATATTTTTATATTGTGCATTGCATCACAGTCATAAAACCTTAAGTATGCATTAGAAATAGTCTATATTCTATAGCAGTTCCAGAGTTATAGTATGGATTTAAGTGATATATCAACTAAATATGACTGTGTAAGGTTAACATTCAGATATACCATGCATTTGATCCATATTCCAGAAAAAAAAAAAAATTCTTGATATGTCCAGATTGTCCAGATGAGGTGATAATTGGAACACTGCAAAAATAAAATGTTGCTGTATGCTAAAATATGATATGTCCAAATATTTGAGTGATATTTTACTAATCAGTGGTTATCATTACATTTGATCAGAAATGTTCTGTATTTTACAGAGAATCCGGAAGCGTATCTAATGAAAATTCTGGGATTCTGCCCATTTTGCATCGTTTGATGGCCATATTCTGTCAATTGTCATGACCTATCAAAATTAAGTAAATATCTCAACTAAGACTGGCCTGACGGCAAATTTTTTAATAAAAAACAATTAAGAATGACAAAAGGTAACAATATAAGCTACAAATATCGCAATTATTCTACTAAAATGATTGCCTTATTTCTATATTCTATTGTATCATACTTTGGAAAGGCAAGGAGATGTATACTTCATCCATATTTGATGGTTCTTTTTAACAAAACCTTACATATGCATTGGAAATTGTCTGTATTTTCTTGCAGTTCCAGATTTGGATTAAATGAAAATATGCAATAGACAATGATACATCCAGAAATTCCATATACTTAATCAGTATGCTACAAAAACATTTTGATATGGCCTAATATAACACATACATGACAAAATTTAGAATTCTTCCTGTCACCCTATACAATATTTTGTCTTTGTGACTCATACTGGATTCATATTTGACCAAAACTCAGAATATGCATCGGAGTTGTCTGTGTTCTAGACCGAATAGAAAAACGGAAATTTAGAGATGGGTATTTTCGCCCTGGGGATTTTTACTGAACAAATACACGAAAAAAAATCGAAATATTATTTGTTACCATTCTCTAATATATTTTCTTCATTATGTATTTTGGGTTCATATTTTACCAGATATTTTTCATGTCAACAAAACTGAAACAGGCTGGCCTGCCACAAAATCTTCTTGACTGAAAAGAATAGAGACGGGCCATCCATTGCATTGATAAGCATCTTGCGTGTATCTAAAACAATTGTGTCTCGAAAAAGTTCAACGTAACTGTATATTGTAGGTCCGTGATCTGCTGAAAGAGTATATGAATGTGTTGATCATGCTGGGAAGTAATTTAATAATAGGTGCTTTCAAGATGAGCCAGGCCTGCGCAGAATCGACCACCGGGGACCAGCAAACAATGCATGCTGGTTAGATTTTGGTCCGACTCGATGCCAACTGGTTCTGATGTTTCGCACTTGCTGGCAACAATCATCTCATGCGATCAAGGCGGTGGCAGCCAGGCGGCTGCTCCACCTGCAGACCTCAGAGTATGATGGAAAACGTCTTGCTGTCTTCTGAGCAAAGAGCTGATTGGCACTGAGTGAGGACAGCACACAATACGTTTTGTGTGAAATCCTTTTTTCTTGTGAAATTGTTAAATTCAATTATAAATTATATGAATCTCGTATAGTGGAATAAAGAAATCTGTTCGATGTATCTTGTAGTTGTTGATGATCATGATAATAATAATGATAATAATAAAAGTTTTTCATACTCTGTCAACACTTATCAAAATGAGCAAATCCTAAGTGATTTGGAAGAGAACAACGGACAGAATACAATGTTACACACACACACACACACACACACACAGATAGAGAGAGAAAGAGAGAGAGAGAGAGCAGAGAGAGAGAGAGTCACACACGTTTTATTACTGCAAACTATTAGCGCAATTTCTTCTGCAATGATGAATATCCAAGCCTGCCGTGGATGTTGGGTTCTGTGACTAAATTTACGTTCTGCTTTGCAAACGTTTGGAAACTGTCCGATTGCAGCTTTTTGTCACCGCCCCCTGCAGCTGCTCGCTGGTCACCTCTGCTTTCCCGGAGAGGCAGCGGCACAGCGATATTTAAATTATTGTGAGATTGCACGTGATCTCGTCAAGGGCACTTTGCGTTGTTGGTAGAAAGTGTACAGCAGGGGTCACCAACCTTTTTGACACTGAAGGCTACTTCATGGGTACTGAGTAGTTCGGAGGGCTACACAGGACCTATTAAGCTACAAACTTCCTAAATAACAAAACTGCACAGATCACTATAGTCATTATTATTGCTATATATAGCAATAATAATGATGATAACAATAATAGCAGTAGTTATTATAACACTATGTGAAGAGATTCAATATTAATTATTTTCCACAATTATAATCAATGATTTACACAAAAATAATGATAAGAAAAACATGTTTAAACATAAAACATTTATGTTTATTTGCTCATACATTTGAAAGTCTGTGCTGAATTTGTAGTGCAAACAATCATTTCTAACATTTTTAAGTCAAGAAAAACATCAATCTTCTTGTCAGAACAAGTTATTAAGTTCTTTCTGAACATTTAAGATTTTGTGCTAAATTTTAGTTTAATATTGTTACAGTTTATCAATGCACATAGCGAGGTCCCGGTCAAGATGTTCTGTTAAGTTCTCGGACAAAGATGACACATCGTACTTGCTCCAAGTTGGACTTCGGAAGAGAGAGAGAGAGGGAGAGAGAGAGAGAGAGAGAGACTGAAGTGTCTCTCGACAATGTGCCGCTTTGATACTGCAACAGTCGTCCCGCAAATAAGACACAAACATTTTTTTTTGAAAAACGTAAAAAAGGACTATTCGGGCCAATTCCAATTCCTCCCTTAACTCCTCAATCTCAACCCTGGCCCTTAACCCTCAATCTTTGGCCCTCAATCTTGGCCCTCAAAAATAAGTGTCAGGGCTATCTTGTGACTTAGAAATGGCACACCCCTTAAGTGCAGTTGCGTCTTCGGACTGTGGGGGGCGGCCTTACGCCAAAGCTACGTTCAGTCTGTCAAGAAGACGACGACAACGAAGAAGAAGGAGACGGAAAAAGATGACGACGAAAAAGAAGAAGTCCTCCGTCGCTACACAACGAGGTATACAAGTAACGTGAAGCCGGGACCGCCGGTCCGGCTGACAAACATTGTAAAGTAAAAAAATAAAAAAATGTTACGCAACAACGATGTCAATAATCCATAAAAAAAGTCTTAAACTAAGACAATAAAATAGTTTGGTAATATTTATATCTTTATTAACTAAGAAAATACTTCCATTTGTAGCTCGCATTTTTTAGATTGAGGGTTGAGATTGAGGGTTAAGGGAGGAATTGGAATTCACCCTTCCTCCCACTCACTGTGAAAACAGTATGTCCTTTTTCGCTTTTCTGCCATGGCGTTTAGGGCTGAAGCACAAGCAAGCTACTCCTCATCACCGCATAACTGCACCGTGACCGCGCACTAATACCTTTGACAGCGCGCAAAAGAGGCGGGTTCGTTATACTGTACACCAAATATATATATATATTTTTTTGTAATATTATATAGATAGCCCTGCGATGAACTGGCGACTTGTCCAGGGTGTCACCCTGCCTTTGCCCTAAGACAGCTGGGATAGGCTCCAGCAGACCCCCGTGACCCTGAATTGGAATAAGCGGGTATAGAAGATGAATGAATGAATGAATTATATAGATATAGAAAACCATTCTAAAATGTGACAATGTAAGCATTAATTCAAAAATTAATTGTGACCATTGTGACCAGTGCTATTTTTAGAACATGCCTCAAGTGGTCCTCGCGGGCAACCAAGCGCCCGCGGGCACTGCGTTGGTTAGGGGTCATCAGGGGTCTACAGGCATCATTACAGCAGAGGCAGTTCCACCCGCTCACGCCATTTTTTCATTAGGTAAGTATGGATATTTAATTGTCAATATCTGACCATAATAATTATTATTTGAGATTCACCATGGACGTTAAGGTTAAATACGTGTTGTGAGCCTATTTGCTTACAAAGTTTATTGCCCCGGTTTCATTAAAAAAGAAAGAAAGAAAACAAAAAAAGAGCGGGAACGACGAGCCCTCTTAGCTAGTTAGTGGCTAAACTCCCCTTTACTCATCCCCTAACGTAAATCGTGGAAAGTCTGCCGTCGCAAAGTGTCCCAACTGCAAATGACGGACACCAGGGTCCCAGGCTTTGTCCCAATTCAGGGTCTGCACACTTAGGCGTTTTTCAACAAGCCCTGCGTGGGTATATGCCAGCTGTTCGCGGTACGGGACAGGTCGGCTGGAAAGCATTTACATAAGCCTGACCAGTACCTGAGCGTGGGCGGAGTCACGGTTTCAAGGCGAACCGAAGCTCCTTGGACGTTTTTTGTGCCTCCAGTGTCCCCGAAACCAGAGGATTTACTTTTGTATTAACCGTGGTTTTGTTCTGTTTTTTGCTAGACATTTTAATAGGGCTTAGAGTGATTTTGTTTCATACTGTATCAAAACACTGTCCTAGAAGAGAAAATGTAAACGCTGAAACAATCACTTGATTCTCACAGTCGTTTATTATTAGACAAGAATATCCGCACAACTTAAGTCCACACAAAGCACAAAACAGCAACAACTCTATTCGACCGGTGTTAACAAGCTAGCAGCGTTAACATCGCAAAAAGGAGTGAAACTTCCGAGTCAAAATCGCCGCCTCTGAAGTATCGCTGCCCGTGAACACAACACAAGCAGAGCACGGAGTCAGCGGTGGTGGCTAGCGGTTCAGCGGCCGTACTTTGCAAATAGCCTTCAAACTAAAGTTGCTTGAGGTTACAAAACACATTTAAAGTCCTCGTGCATGTTTTCAAATAGTGTCGTGGCCGACTATTCTCTCGCTGTCCACCGGCCGAGTCGAGCCCGTCTCACTCCCTTTGGCCACCGCGTCGGTGTTCCATTGCGTCTGCATTAGGCTGAACAAACCTCCAACATTTTCTCTATTCGTTCCACTCCGACCGTTGTAGTGCTTGGTACTTCGGTAGTCGCTCTGCATTGTTTTTATTTCTCCGGACACTGTTTCGCTGTACAGCGACGGCCACCGGCTGCGAAACCAGGAAGGGTTTTCATTGCGTGTCGCTCCGTCCGTCCAGCTCTCTCTTTGAGCTTTTTCTCCGGCCACAGAGAACAGAAACGTCTGTAGTTCGACGTTCGCCCATGGTACAGTTTCATAAGCTTTTCAGTTTTTAATACGTGAAACTGTAAAAATCCACAAGCGGGGCATTTAAAAATGGCGGTTTTGGTCTTTTGTGAAAGACTGCCTTTGGCTTTCGTCAAAACTCTTACCCAATCAGTGCCCTGCACGTTGCTACGTCACCCTTATGGTCTCAGCTCTGCTTGCTTCGAACCCCAACGGGGCAGGTACTAAAATCGTAACCCCTGGGAACGTGCTGGGGCTCGTGGAAATGCCTGATTACCGACCGTACCGTACCGAGATGTTACCTAGGGCGCCTAAGGAAAAACGCCTTAAATGCACCTCGCGTTCTGTGGCGTCAGCTCTCTTTCACAGCAGCAGGTTTAACTTGGACTCACTGCGGCGGGAAAGTCCGATATACCACTTTTTCAAATACGACGAGGAGAGTGACAAAAGCCAATGTCTTGTTGTGGAAAGAGACAAAATATGTGGCTTGCTTCTAAAGGGGAAAAACCTGACAAACCTCCATTAAGAAGCTCGCACAAAGCGTCTAATGTTGAGTACCTAAACAAGCTAGCAAGCCTTTGTCTGTCCCCCCTGCCGCCGCTCTCCGAAAGAGAAGCAACATCTCGGCAAGGTAGCACGGCGAAGGAGACAACTCTAAAGGACTGCTTTCACCAAGCCGCTGGTCAGTAAATACACAAGAACACCACAAGCGGGAAGATGCATTAGTGAACATGTTTATTGAGACTGGGAAGTTGACACGACAGTTTGACTCAATTGCCCTCAAAAGGTTCTGCCCTTTACTCAAACCAAAATTCAAATGTCCTGGTGCTGCAAGAGCAAATCGCCTTTTTGGGGGCTAATATGGAAAAGGCGATGCTGGTTATTTTTGATTTTTTTGGTTTGAGCAGATGTGTCTCACAGTGCCACACACAGTGTTCATTCGTAATGAACGTTCTATGTATTCCTTAATGTAGTAGTTCACCCAAAAATAAAAAAAGACAGTCATAATTAACTCACCCTCATATTTTAATCTTCTATGTTTTGTTGAATTTTATCGTACAATAATCACTCTGATCTTTTTCAATCCTGCACCAGACAAATACCCCAAAGTATGAAACAACTGACTCTGTAACTTAAACTAACGAAAACTAAACTAAAACTAAGCTGTTTTGAAAATATAAAAAAAACAAATGAAAACAAGCAAACCCACGCTAAAAACTAATTAAAACTAACTCAATTCTGCTGAACAGACGAACGGAGGTATAAGAGGCATGTGTGGCCTGCAGGGGGATTATAAAGTTAGAAATGACACACACACATAGACTCAATGACAGAGGAGGATGTTGAGAAATGAGAGCTGCGGATGACGAGTGTTGGCCCACGCACTTCCTTTGGCCTATCTTGACCCCTATTTCCCTGACCCCTGACCACTAACCCCTGAGGCACCTGAGACAGGGAGATGCGACACACAAGCAGCCAGTGTGACGACCACACATTGACTGAAGCGTCACAGGGCAAAAGTTTAATGATTAAAATCACTTTGTGAAACTGTGGCTGCTTGACACTGGTTGTATCTGTAAGTTCAGAATGCTAACATGCACACAGCATTGGTAGGAAACAGAGACAAGGCTTCTTTCAATCGTGTGTGGTTGTGTAATTGTGAAGGCAGCGCAGCTGCATGACTGAAATCTCACAATTCTTTAATTCACTTTGGTTCATCGCATTCTGTTAGTATTTTTATGTTGTTGTTTTCATTGCAAAGAATCGTGGCAGTTGGGAGTGTGTGTGTGTGTGTGTGTGTGTGTGTGGTGAGAGAGCGAGTCTGGACCCAATTTGAACAGCTTGAAGATCTCGACTGAAGCTGCACAAGTCCTCCATGCAGACATCAGGTAGCACAGCAGTGGGTTGAGAACCCTGAGTTGCCAGCTGAGCTGCCCGATGACAAAAGAGCACAGAAAATCCTCATTCACTCAATCATTCATTCACAGAGTGTTCTGTGATTTCAGGTAACTGGGAGGAGAATCACTTATCAGGGAATCTAAGTATCATTTAAAGGGCACCTATGATGCTTTTCCACTTTTCTGAGCTCTAAATACTGTTACATGTTTAACCCGAGTATCAAACGATGCCAAAGCGTCAAATAATGTGGTTCATGCATTTGGACGTGAGTCCTGCAAGTTGTTGGGCATGGTTCTAAATGCTCTGTTCACTGATTTTTTTTTTTAACACTGGGAACGTATTGACGTGAATGCGTTCCGGTTCTCCTTTCTTGGCCAAGCTCAGGCACACTCTCGGACTGGTGCCGCCCTCCCCCGCTCTGCCCCGGAAGTGATGTCGCAGTGCACTGCTCCAAGAAAATGTTTTTTCGGTGTCAGGGAAATTAAAAAAAATAAAAAAATAAAAAAATACAGAGTGACTGCCAAAGCACCAAGGACCACAACCGTCGGAGTGGAACGAAGTTTGTTCAGCCTAATGTGGATGCGATGGAACACCGGTCCGGTCGGCAACGGGAGTGAGACGGGCTCAACTCGGCCCCCTGGTGGACGATGAGAGAATAGTCAGCCATGGCAATATTTGAAAACATGTATGAGGATTGTGAGTGAAGAGGCAGCGACTCGCAAGTTTCACTCCTTATAGCGATTTTCACGTTGCCAGCATGTTAACATCGGTTGTGTAGAGCTCTTCCTTGCGTTGTGCTTGGTGTGGACTTAAGTTGTGCAGATATTCTTGTCTAATAATAAACGACTCTATGACTGAAGTGATCGTTTCAGTGTCAAAAATACAAAACAAAAACACGGTCAGTACACAAAGTAAAATATATTTCCGGGGACACGGAAGGCACAAAAAACGTCCAGGGATTTTCGGTCCGCCTTGCGGCCGTAACTCAGCCCGCACTGGGTCCGTACGAAGCTGGATTAGCCGGTAAACAGCTGCTAAAGGGTGAAGCCTTCACGACGGTAAGTGTTTAAATTGTGCCTGTTTCGTAAAGTTTGCCGTTTACTCTTCACTCCCGCACCGGCACACTGAGGAAATGAGGCTCAGCAGTGACTAAGAGTGTGACCAATCACAGCGGAGTGGGCTGGGCGGGAGGCGTACACGGAGGAGGCCGGGGGTGGAGTGAAGTAAAACAGACCGTTTTCGCGGGATGCAGGAAATACGAGGAAACGAGCAGCGAGATACACAGATCTACAAAGTTTTCAGTGCGGGGAATCGTGTGTTGCTACTCTAGAGGGGCCAGAAATCAAATACAAAGGCCCGAAAATTAGTATAATAGGTCACCTTTAATATCCAAAGAGCAGCTCAAAGTCCAAGTTGTTCTCAGCCCATGTTGAGTGGAGACAGCAGCAGCAGCAGCAGCAGGAGGCGTACGCTCTAATTTTTGTCGTCCGACAAACAGGAAGTTTAATATTTCCAGTTGTTTGAGATCGCCTGAACGAAAAAAAACGAAGTCCGTTTTTTCACTCACCACGCCTACACCGTTACTCACACCGCGGATAACTATACATAGTTAGATTGCTGAAGCTCTTAGCTAAAAGATGATACCAATATCTTTCCTAGACGCCGAAATGGCTGAGTTCTGAGCTTAGATGTCCATGCTTGCAAAAGCGGAGCTAGCGGCGCTAACTCTGCTCCTACTAGTCAGGAGCCCTAACACCTTCTCTATCTCTCCCTCTTTTTCAACACATAAATGCCTGCAGTTTCCTTAACGAAAGTGATACAGGCGTCATTCAAACACCGACGTCTTTGTCTCATCAAGACCTTTATTTTACATTTTACAGCCACTTTAAAAAAAAAAAAAAAAAAGTGGTGGTAAAAAATCAGCATCATTTGCATAGACTTCTTGCAGAGTCAGCAGATGTCGCCAGGACGGGGGTCAATTACAGGCGTCGGCAGAGGTCGCGTGGGTTGACCAGATAGTGGTCAGCTGAAGGAAGTGCCTTTGCGACCGTCATAAAGTTTGCGACCCATACAGTCACAGGGATGGGAACTTGTGACCTGAGGCTTGTCTTGCTGCAAAATGGTTTCAACAGGTCACACTGGAAGGAAGGATGGACCATTTGGCTCACGCCCAAATAAGGACTTGCTTCCTCATTCACAAACAATGACATTAACACCCAGCAACTGAAGGTTGAAGAATGGACAACCAATCAGAGGACGACACTGGAGAAGACATTCAGATCAGGAGTCAGATTGTTTGTGTTTGCATTGAAGGACTTTCTTGGGAGAAAAGAGTCTGTCTGACTACGGCGACGGCCAGGACTCGACTCCAGAGATCTCTTCATCAGATCTCTGTAACAAATGTCTTGTTCTTCTTTGCACTAAAACTTGTTCAGATTCTATTTGTCTCTTTTCCTCATTAAACGAACACGCGGTTTGGTAGCATGATATTAGGTAAAGGAACCAAACCAACAATATATATATATGTATATATATATATATATATATATATACACATATATATGTATATATTCATATATTCTCCCCCACCCACACACACACACACACACACACACACACACACACACATTCCCCTTCTACTTTCTTCTCTCCCCCCTATCCCTCCCTCAGTCCGGTCAGGGCTAGAATGTCACCAAGAATATAATGAAACCACTCAAGAGGTAGAAAAAAAAAAGGTAACTGGGAGGAGAATCACTTATCACGGAATCTAAGTATCATTTAATATCCAAAGAGCAGCTCAAAGTCCAAGTTGTTCTCAGCCCATGTTGAGTGGAGACAGCAGCAGCAGCAGCAGCAGGGTGAGTCCTCACTGACTCAGTGATCCACATTAAATCTGATGCCACTCAATGGGGTCAGTGAGAGGTGGACTAGTGTCTGCTTCATTCACACAGTAGGTAAACTGATTTAAACCTCTTTTCTCAATGTTCTCCTGTGCAATCACTGGAAGCGAGTGTGATTGTCCTCCTGTGGTTGGGTCTGCTCAGCTGTGATGTGGAACTGGCCAATCCTTGATCCACAGTCTCTATTGCAGTGGGTGCATGTGTGAATGGTTGTCATGGTGGTGGTGGTGGAGGTGTAAGGATCCGTCTTGGAGGTTGGTATCTCCTTTCTCAGTGGCCTCTTTTTCCCTGCGGCACTGTGGACGTCCGTCTCTAGTTGTACTGAACCTTCATGGACTATCCTGCTCCACATGCCTCTCTGGAGGGCAGCCTCCTCCCAGGTGTTGAGGTTCAAGTGACACTTTCTCTAAAGTGTTGTGTTCTAGTTAATATTTCTCAATCTGTTGATGGTTTATCGTTCATGTTTTCTGGAATTTCTGGTTAAAAAACATATTGTAGATGTTATTTTTCATGGGGATAAAGAGTGGCTGAAACTGTTTTTATCTTCATCATATGTTGAAAAAAAGTCAAATTCAGTTCATTTGTTTTATTAACTGAAAATGTCATATTTTAGTATATACAGACTCTTGATGTACCATGATTACTGACTTTTTTTTAAACCTTTTTCAAAGGTGTGCTGTCATTTCAGGCAACACTTCCTGTATCAGAAACACTAATCAGAGAACCAGGAATCATTAAACACTAAAACAGCAGTTCAAAGTCCAACACGCCTCATTAAATCTGATATCAGTCAACAGTTTATTATCAGACTCTGACCCTACTTCAAACTTTGAAGCTGTTGAAGGGTTATCACTAATGTTTGCTGGACTTTCTAGTTTTAAAATACTTTGTGCATTTTTTTTTCACAAGGATAAAAATCCTCAAAATATTGAAGATTGTGCGTCGACATTCTAGAGTGAAGAGCTATGGACTGTTTTTATCTCTGTTGTTTGAAAAAGAAAAACTCAAAATCAGTTCATTCGATTGATTTACTAGAGATATTTTACTTTATTCTACACACATGATTTATGCTCCATATTTACTGAGTTTTTATTTTTTATAGTGTCATGTGATTTGAGGTAAAACTGACCATAAACCCTAAGCAGAGAATCCAGGAATCATAAAATATCCAAATAGCAGCTCAAAGTCCAAATTGTTCTCCGTCAAGCTGCATGTTCAGAGGAGGCAGAAGCAGCAGCATTAACAGCAGCAGCAGCAGCAGTGTGAGTGAGCGGTGCAGCAGGGTGAGTCCTCACTGACTCAATGATCCACATTAAATCTGATGCCAGTCCACAGAGTCAGTGAGAGGTGGACTAGTGTCTGCTTCATTCTACTGGAGACTCAGTATGACACAGTGACTGTGTTTCTTCTTTTCTCTGTCTTACATGGAACTCACTGTGTTCTCAGCTCACTGTCACACTTCCTGTTTGACCTCAGACTGACTCCGCAAGATGAGTGTTCGTGTGAAGGAAGAGGAGGACGGAGCAGAGCCTCCAGTGTCCAGTGATCTGTCTCTGAAGAGTGACAACTTCAGCAAAGACCTAGCAACCTCTGAGACTCAGTAAGAAAACCTGGACTGACTCTACAGACAGGGTCCCATGATCACTTGGGTTTTCTGTCACACTGATGAGATCCATTGATCCATCTTTGTCTCACTCTGTCCAAACTGTTGCTCATTTCCAAAATCTGGAATCTAATGTGAGAGAACCAGTCTGGACTTTTCAAGATGAACTTAAATATTCCTGTTTCCAACACAGACAGAGAGCAGAGTCTCCAGTGTCCAGCAGTCTGTCTCTGAAGAGTGACGACACCAAGACTGCTCACAGTAAGACTGTCCACCTGCACCTCCTTCACATCTCACTCCATTATGTCAGGACCTCCAGTGAGAAGATCCACTGGGGGACATTTAGAGCAAACAGTCAGACAATCATACAGGGGCAGCATCAGCTTCACCACATCAGCTGAAAAATTGAGTTTGGATGCTTTCAGCTTCAAGTTGTGGAAAGAAAATGATACTCACACTGTTACACTGAAGTTATCTTCTCCAACCTTTTCTCTGCTCCAGAGGTTGGTGGTCTGCAGGAGCTTCTACAGCAGCATCAGATCAGTCTGGAGAGGAGATGTGAATGTGTGACTGAAGTTGAAGAAGCAGGAAGTCAAACCCTCCTCAACAGCATCTACACTGAGCTCTACATCACTGAGGGACTGAGTGAGGAGGTCAACAGACAGCATAAGGTCAGGCAGCTGGAGACCAAGAAGAACATGGAGAGCCTCCATGACCGTCCAATCAGGTGCAGCCAGATCTTTGAAGCCTCACCTGAGCAGCAGGGACTCAGAGTCAGAGTGGTGCTGACCAACGGCGTCGCTGGGGTTGGAAAAACCTTCTCAGTGCAGAAGTTCACTCTGGACTGGGCCCAGGGCCTGGAGAACCAGGACCTTCATCTGGTGCTTCCTCTCTCATTCAGGGAGCTCAACTTGGTCAAAGAGCGGCACTACAGTCTTCTGGAGCTGCTCCATGTTTTCCATCCAACGTTAGAGAAGCTCACAGCAGAGCAGCTGCATGTCTGCAAACTTCTCTTCATCTTGGATGGCCTGGATGAAAGCAGACTGGCTCTGGACTTTGAGGAGAACAAAGTGGTGACTGACGTCACTCAGAAGAAGTCAGTCAGCGTCCTGCTAACAAACCTGATCAGAGGAGATCTGCTTCCCTCGGCTCTGCTGTGGATAACTTCCAGACCTGCAGCAGCCAATCAGATCCCTCCGTCATGTGTGGACAGGCTGACAGAAGTACGAGGCTTCACCGATGACCAGAAGGAGGAGTATTTCAGGAGGAGGTTCAGAGATAGAGAAGACGTGTCCAGCAGGATCATCTCCCACATCAAGGCCTCCAGGAGCCTCCACATCATGTGTCAGATCCCGGTCTTCTGCTGGATCACTGCCACAGTTCTGGAGAGCATGTTGAGCTCAGAGCAGAGAGGAGAGCTGCCCAAGACCCTGACTGACATGTACTCACACTTCCTGCTGGTCCAGACCAAGAGGAAGCAGCACAAGTATGGAGGAGGTCCACAGGAGCTGACGGAGGCTGACAGGGAACTTCTTCTGAAGCTGGGCCAGCTGGCATTTGAACATCTGGAGAGCGGAGACGTTGTGTTCTACAGTGAAGACCTGGAGAAGTGTGGTCTCAGTGTGACTGACGCCTCTGTGTACTCAGGAGTTTGTACAGAGATCTTCAGAAGAGAGAGTGTGATCTTCCACAAAAGCGTCTACTGCTTCGTTCATCTGAGCGTCCAGGAGTTTCTGGCTGCAGTCTACATCTTCCACTGTCACACCAAGACAACGCTTCTGGAGGGTCTCTTGAAGCATTTTGAATCAGACCCTGTATTACCTCTGTTGTTTGATATCAACAATGTCAAACATAAGATAAAAGGATTTGATCTCCCTCACCAATCCCTGGATGAGTTCCTTAGGAGGATGATGGAGAAATCCCTGCAGAGTCCAAACGGTCACCTGGACTGGTTCGTTCGCTTTCTTCATGGACTCAGTCTGGAATCCAACCA
This sequence comes from Thamnaconus septentrionalis, assembly GCA_009823395.1. Taxonomy (NCBI): domain Eukaryota; kingdom Metazoa; phylum Chordata; class Actinopteri; order Tetraodontiformes; family Monacanthidae; genus Thamnaconus; species Thamnaconus septentrionalis. The sequence continues at coordinate 16,219,089 of CM020520.1, read as the reverse complement.
GAGACTCTTAGGAGGCCTGCAGGGTCTCACTGACAACCATCCTGGAAACTTACAGAAAGTCATCAACAACCTGAAGCAGATGAACACTGGTGATGTTTCTCCTGACAGAACCATCAACATCTTCCACTGTCTGTTGGAGGTGAAGGATCAGTCAGTGCATCAGGAGGTCCAAGAGTTCCTGCAGTCAGAGAACAGATCAGAGAAGAAACTCTCAGCCATCCAGTGTTCAGCTCTGGCCTACATGCTGCAGATGTCAGAGGAGGTTCTGGAGGAGTTGGACCTGGGGAAGTTCAAGACAACCAGGGAGGCAAGATTGAGACTGATTCCAGCTGTGAGGAACTGCAGGAAGGCTGTGGTACGTTTAGGGTGCGTATACTCTGTGTGTGTGTGTGTGTGTGTGTGTGTGTGTGTGTGCTCTTGGTGTTAGCCACCCTGCTATATCAGCAGCTCCTCCAGTCACAGGGTGGATCAACATCAGCAGATCCACGTGTGGCTGCAGGTCTCCAAGAAAACAATGAGGGAAACACTGAGGGGCACATCCTCAAAGAAGGGCCCACAGCTGTAAAATGCGACGCGCTTTGCGACAAGATCGCGGCTGCAATCTGCGCCACAGATGCGGGTATCCACAAAGGTTTTTGCGCTAATGACATGCAGATGCAAACACAGCCACAAATCCGGCACCTGAAACAGGTGCGAATGTTGCGGTCTGGCAAACTGGGAGCAGTTTGCGCCAAAGGTTGTTTGTGAGTGCATGTGTTTGATTTGTGTTCATGAATGCACGGAAAAGAAAACAAAAATTTTTAGATCGTGAGCTGGCTGCCCTCGCTGCTGACGCAAGTAGACATGCAACAATATTAAAGCAAAATGTCCCGTTCTCGGAGGTCAAACAGCGAAACTGCTAGGATAAACGCGCTCCTGTGCGCGCCCGGCATTACGATGCCTCCTCCGTCTACCAAGACTGCTGCCATAATGGAAAGAAAGTCAAGACGCAAGACACGTTAGTCATTATATAAGCAAGACAATCACCAACACCTGAGTATCATTTGTATCTTTCATAGCCTATCTAAAATATTGGCTTATATACTGTAGTCTATGCCAATCTATATAAAAGATTTCGGGAGCCATATATATATTTCAGGCCATATATATATATTGATCAGTGTGAAGGATTCATGCAGACAGTCAATCAACACATTGAACACACAAACACAAACACATCACATCCTTCCTTCATTTGGCAACAGACAGTAAAACAGCAGTTGGATCAAAGATGCAGTGGAGTCCAAAGTGACGCCAGTGAAGGAACTCTGATCCAGTGGAGCTCCAACTTGCAGTGACTTTACACACAACTGACCATCATGTTGAGTTGAAGCAGCAGATCAGAGCAACACTGTCAGTCACAACAGGACGTGTTGACACTCAGTGGCTGGAACACACTGGAGTGTGAAGCTGCACTGAGTTCCCTGGTTGAGGAGATTGTAGTGGAGACACTGAGGTCCAGGGGCCTCATGTACAAAGACATATATGGATTTCATCCTGAAACCCAGAAAACCAGGGGACAGTGCCTCTGGACTGGCAGACCGGGGTAGTGGTTCCTCTTTTTAAAAAGGGGGACCGGAGGGTGTGCTCTAATTATAGAGGAATCACACTCCTCAGCCTCCCCGGTAAAGTCTATTTCAGGGTGCTGTAGAGGAGGATATGGCCGATAGTCGAACCTCGGATTCAGGAGGAACCGTGCAGGTTCCATCCAGGTCATGGAACACTGGACCAGCTCCATACCCTATGCCGGGTGCTCGAGGGTTCATGGGTGTTCGCTTATCACCTCTTTATCACCGTGTCCCTCAACGCGTCTTGTGGGGGGTGCTCCAGGAGTATGGGGTCCGGGGCCCTCTGTTAAGGGCCGTGCGGTCCCTGTATGATCGGAGCAGGAGTCTGGTTCGCATTGCTGGCAGAAAGTCAGACTTGTTCCCAGTGCATGTTGGACTCCGGCAGGGCTGCCCTTTGTCACCGGTTCTGTTCAGGGCTAGGGAGTTCTGGGCATCTCTGCTGAGGCTGCTGCCCCCGCCACCCGACCCCAGATAATGCGGAAGAAGAAGAAGAAGAAGAAGAAGGAATTTCTTTCATTCCACAATCGATCTCAGCATGAAAAAGAAAAACTTCATTGTCTACAAGCTGGAAACACTTCGAAATGAAGTAGAGACTTGGGAAGATGTAAATATCTCCACGACAAGTGGACGAGTTTATTCATGGGCCTCATCATATCTCCATTTTCTGCTGTGCTCCGTCAGTCTAAGTATAAGTAAAAGTATATTTATTGTCATATGCACAGTAAAGAAACACGTTTCCCTGTACAATGATATTCTTACATTGCTGTCCACTCAAAGTACCAGTAATAAGAACAAAGAAAGATAGTATTAAAAGTAGTATAAAAACACAAAATAGTAAATATAAAAATAGTGATTCTTAAGAACTGTACATTAGTGCAAAGAGATTTGGAGTGGGTACTGTAAACAATAAATTACATTAAAGTGTTTAAAGTGACTTTGACTGTGGTTTACAGTGACTATTAAGGATTCTGATAGCAGTGAGGTTGAATGAGTTTCTAAAACTGGTCGTCCTGCATTTCACACTCCTGTTCCTCCATCCTGAGGGCAGGAGTGTGAACAGTCCATGTTGTGGGTGTGTGTTGTCCTTTATGATGGTGGCAGCTCTCCTGTGGACTCTGCGGTGGTAGATGCCGTGCAGAGAGGGCAGCGGAGACCTGGTGATCCCCTCAGCTGCCTTTACCACTCTGTAGGCGTTTGCGGTCCATGGCCGTAGCGCTGCCATACCGTACAGTGATGCCATTGGTCAGTCTGTTCTCCACAACGTAACTGTAGCTGTCTGTAGCGTCATCAGCTGCGTTTTCCAACGGAAACCACGGTCACCAAGGTCGATTAAACAAAACCATATTAGAATCGACATTATGTGCAAAAAGGTATAATTGGCTTTCTTTGAGTCATTTTACACGTCACCAACATGGATTGTACTATAAATGGCACAGAGCACAGGCGAAAATCAAGTCACTAAACATTACACACGTCTTTAATTGCATACTTAGGGCTAAACGCACAAAGAAATTTGGGGGCTTTAAAAAAGTTCTAACTTTGTAGTTAGACCCCACAAAGAATAGGCACTGTCTTGTATAAAACCAGATGTAATTAATGACAGTGTGAAGAGATTAAAACACATGATGTCAGTGCGCGTCCAGTGTTTATTTATTCTTAAAGGAAAACTAACATTGTGAAGATGTTTGAAATAAAGCCAAAAGCTACAAAAGGTGAATTACTTGCAGCTTTTGTTATCATAAAAAGCCTACAGGCGACAGCAAGCGCCTCTTTTTTGTTCAGAGAAAAAATATTGGCAGAAAAACACAAGAAATGGCCGTACAAAGTTCTAGGCAGTAATATCGAAGCAAAAATGCAAACAAAATATAAAATAAAAACATTGAGAATATGTTTGGGCCATATTACATTCTTCACATAGCCTTCTTGTTTTGTCAGGGGATTCATCGAGACAATTAATTCACTTTTTAGTCACCAACCACTGTGCCAGCTGGAGACCGGCTTCACTCAAACATGCTTTGAAACAGCCCTCGCCGCAATTTTAATTGTTACATTCAGCACCACTGATGATCTACATTGATGGAATGAAATGCTTGCGTTGACTTATTTTTTATCGTGTGATGGCGCCTTTATGGCAATGTGTGTGCAGTCGATGGCTCTGATTACATTTGGAAATCAGCCTCTGGCTGCAAATTGTGATTTATTTTAATCCTGATCAACTACCAGGAATTTGATCTACCTGGTTGACACGTGGATGATTTCGTAACGCTGCAGCTCAGAGCAGAGTTCTCGAAAGAACCGCCCTTCAGAACGTGACACGGCTCAGGAGGTCCGTGTGGTCTCTTATAATTCTTTGGTGGTGAACTGCTCTGTTCACCTCATCCTCCATAGTGCCCATGCTGCCATTGTTAGCTTTATTTTCCACACCTCTGTGCATGCTTGCTTTGGTACTGATCAGTATAAAGGAATGTGTTGTTCATCAAAGCCTATTGGAAACTGCTTCAATAATTGTTCCCTAACGTCAGTCTGGTGTTGCAGGAACGGAGACCCCTGTGCCTCCTACCAGAAGGAAGGAGGCTGAACAGATTATGAGCAGGATGGCTTGCATCACTCAAAATTGTGATTGCTTTGCCGGTTAGACGGGTGGTTAATATCTCTTTCAGGGAGGGGAGTGGTGCACCAATGATCCTTCCAGTTGTTTACTATGCGTTTCAGGGCTCTCCTGTTGTAGTCAGTACAGCTCCCACCCCACACAGTGATGCAGCTGGAGAGCATGCTCTCGATGGTTCCCCGGTAGCCCCAGTGCTCATTGTAATGCTGCTCGAGGTGTTGTTTCAGACACGTACTGCTTGTGGTCTCTGACTGAAGAAATCCAGCAGCCAGTTGCAGAGGAAGGTCCTGGGGCCCAGTTTGTCGATGAGTTGTTGTGGTATTATGGTGTTAAATGCCAAACTGAAGTCAATCAACAGCATTCTCACAGATGAGTCTTTCTAGTCCAGGTGGGTGAGGGTTGGGTGGAGGGCAGAGCAGATTGCATCCTCTGTGGATCGTTTAGCTCTGCAAACTGGAAGGGGTCCAGGATCGGGGGGCGGCGTCAGTGCTACAGGGCGGTAGTCATTGAAGCAGGATGGGGATGATTTTTCTTGGCACAGGTATCATGGTGGAAGCTTTGAAGCATTGTGGGACAACAGTTTGCCTCAGAGAAATGTTAAAGATCTCTGTGAAGACTTCCTAAAGCTCCTCTGCACAGTCCTTTAGCACATTGCCAGGGATGTTGTCTGAACCTGCTGCCTATTTAAACATTTCCCAGTCCATAGAATCAGTCCGATCATTCGCATAACAGTGATGTGATCAGAAAGTCCAATGTGGGGGAGGGGGATGGCTTTGTATGCTCCTTTGAGAGAAGTGTAGACCAGGTCCAAAACGTTGTCCACCCTTGTTGGAAAATCAATATGCTGGTGGAATTTTGGAAGGACAGTCTTGAGATCAGCATGATTAAAATCCCCAGTGAGGATGGTAAAGCCATCTCGGTGTACTGTCTGCTGATCACTGGTACAGTTCATTAAGTGCAGCGTTCCTCTCACTGCTGTTGTTGGTGGGAGGGATGTAAACTGCAACTAGCAAAATGGCAGCAAACTGCCTGGGCAGATAGAATGGACGGCACTTTATGATCATGAACTGTGCCAGTGGTGAGCAGTGTTTGCATACCACTACAGCGTCTCGGCACCATGCACCACAGATGTAAATACATGCTCCACCACCGCGGGACTTCCCTCCGTTTACGTGATGATGATGATGATGATGATGATGATGATGATGATGATACTGCAGTTGATCAGACATTTATGAGTCTTCATAATCACTTTCACTGTCTTCAGAATCTCACATGTTGACCATAACTTCTCACTCTGCTCTCCTTCATCAAGTGAACTCTCAGAGCTTCAGGGTGCAGTGGTATCTTCAGCTCTGAAGTCCAGCCCCTCCCACCTCACATTGCTGGACCTGACTGGCACCACCCTGGAGGATCCTGTAGTGAAGCTGCTCTGTGCTGGACTGCAGAGTCCAAACTGCAGACTGGAAGTTCTCAGGTCAGTTCCTGCTTTCTACTGGTGGACAGTGTGTGTCAGCAGATGACAACTGGTGTGTAACGCTGCTCAGTGTGAAGACTTTGAAGCAGATATTAAAGACTCATCTAGACAAAGTGGATGTTGTTGATATTTTCATGTCAACAATCTGCAGCCAGAAAAGACTTTGGATGGTGGAAGAAAGTGTGGAAAATGTCTCCAGTCACGTTGGAGCTCAATGGAAGTTGTTGATTGGTGATGAAGGTCACATGACTGAGCAGAAGATCCTGTGAAGAAATATTAGAGGCAGATTAATAGTGCAGCAGTATTTCTTCATCTTGTGCTTTGAATGTGTTTGACTTGTAACTAGGGCTGTCAGCGTTAACACATTAATTGCGATAAGTTAAATGCAATTCATAACGTACGGTTCACGGAGCACCGTGGAACGGAACTGCTTCCTGTCAGCGCCCTTGTTAACCGATGGTGTCATTCAGACCAGACTGGAAGTGGCGCAACTCCTCCTCATCAAGCGATCCGCGTCAAGCTGGACAGGAAGTCACTCAAAGAAACACAAGAAACCCAATAGTTTTTCAAAATAAAAGCAATTCTCAAATATATATATTTGTGTACATTATATTTATCAGTATCTAAACAGAGTGCAAGAGAGATGAAAACAAATAAACCAGCAAGCAAACACACATGAAAGAGAGCAACAGAGTGGGCTGGCTACGGGCGGGGTGGGGTTTTGAGTGTCTTAACACATACAAACAAAGAATGAGCGAGAGAGAGGCAGAGAGGAGTTGTTGTCAAGTGAAGATGGACAATGTGAAATTGATCTTGAAGAAAAAAAAATAGCTCTGAATGGGAGTAAACAACAACTGAGCAGAAGCGCTTGTCGACCCTCGCGGAGAAATGTGCGCCTCGTGTGAACGGTGGCTGCGACTCGCCAGGGGCGAAAATCCAAATTCATTGCTGGGGGGGGCAGTAAGCAGTAAAATTTCAGAGAGTAATTCCTATAATAAATACTATAAATAAATACTATATTTTTCTCTGCTGTTTTTTTTATTATTGTGTTGGGTGCTGTTAAGCGCTGTTAATGTTCTGTGAGTTTGGAATGTACCTGAATGCACCTTGGGTTGCTAGTTGGGCTAGGCATGCGAATGGCTGAGAGGGAAGAGGGAGCGGGACAGAGGTGAGAGGATGAGGAAGTCTAGTGTGTGTGTGTGTTCCCCGGTGAGTTTGAGTGATGAGAGCGAGAGAGCGAAGCAGCCGTTTACTCTTCTGTGCCTTTTCTTGTTTGTTGTGGTTGGACGTGGTTACGGCCGACAGTAACCGGAGTCAAGGAATATTGCTGAGACACTGTGATCCTTCTTTCACTGTCCGGCTGGACGCTACAGTATTTAAAACAGGGGTACTCAAATACAAACTTTAAAGGTCCACATTGAAATTTTTCTGTGAGTCACAAGTCAGGAATCAAACTCCAGTTTGTAACAATAATAATAATAATAATAATAATAATAATAATAATAATAACAAAACAATAATAATAATAATAATAATAATAATAATAAATAATAATAATTAAAGCTGCAAGCAGCGTTTGCGGGACTGAGCCGCCGTGGCCGACGCGACCCCTGATGACCCCCGACCTCTGCCGACGCCTGCAATTGACCCCCGTCCTCTGCCGACGCCCGGCGACATCTGCTGACTCTGAAAGAAGTCTATGCAAATGATGCAGATTTCTTACCAACCTTTTTTTTTTGAAGAAGAAGAAGCTTTCCAATTTAAAATATAGGCCTTGACGAGACAAACTCGTCGATGTTTGAATGACGTCTGTAGCACTTTTATAAAGGAAACTGCAGCCATTTATGTGTCTGTTGACAAAGAGGGAGAAGAGGTTTAATTTTATCATCACAAACCTGTGCATGCAAATGATGCATATTTTTTTACCAGCATTTTATTTGAAGTGGCTGTCAAGTGTAAAATATAGGCCTTGATGAGACAAACACGTGGATGTTTGAATGACGTCTGTAGCACTTTCATAAAGAAAACTGCAGCCATTTACAGTATGTGTCTGTTGAAAAAGAGGGAGAGCAAGAGACAGGCGTGAGGGGCTCCCAACCTACAGGAGCAGAGTTAGCGCCGCTAGCTCCGCTAGCTCCGCTTTTGCAGCCTTAGACCTTCCGTTTGGGCGATCTCAAACAACTCGAAATATTTAACTTCCTGTTTGTCGGATTTCAAAAATTAGAGCATACGCGACGTAGAGCTTGATGAGACGAACGCGTGGGTTTTTGTTGCACCAATTTTCGATGTTCCTAGAGGGCGCTAGGTGCATTTTTAGTTTTCTGGTGTGTTTTTTGGATTCTGGTCAGTTTTGACATGCATCGACTTTAAAGAGTTATAAAATGAAAACGGTGCAACGCATCCGGACCATTCTTTTTACGTTGACCTTCTGAGAGTCTAGTCTGTGTAATACAAAAGGTTTGAAACTTGCAGCATTCACGGTTTGTTGAGTACTGTCACTCTGGATGATTTCAAAGAAGTGGAAATAGCTAACTTCCGGTTTGTCAGGGGTCAAAGGTCATCATGTCGGAATGTAGGTCTTTATCCAAGGAACGCGTGGGTTTTTGTCCCATGTCGTTTCGACCTTCCTAGAGGGCGCTAGAGGCATTTTAATTTTTTCAGCGGGATTTTTAGCGATTTTTGGTCAATTTTCAATGTGCGTTGACTTTGGAGGGCCGTTGCAGGAAAACTGTTTGAAATTTTCACTTTTTGTTTGATGATTCCATGGAATGAAGGTCCAGTCTCCGTCATACTGAATTTTCAAGCCCGTCGGACTTGCGCTTTCTGAGCCTTGTATTTTCACTCTGTTCCAAACAAGTGACGATAGCTCACTTCCGGTTTGTCTGGGGTCAAAGGTCAGCATATCAGCAAATAGGTCTGGATTGACCGCACGCGTGGGTGTTGGCTCCATGTCTCTACGACCTTCCTAGAAGAAGTTAGTTTTTAACGTGAAATCAAAAAAGTGGAAATAACTCACTTCCTGTTTGTCGGGCGACAAAGGTTAGAGTGTACGAAATGTCGGGCTTGATGAGACGAACGCGTTGAATTATGGAAATATTTTTTCGACCTTCCTAGTGGAAGCTAGGTTCCATTCTAACTTTTTTTTACGCCTGTAGGGGGCGCTAGAGAGTGGAATTTGGCCTTTTTCTCTTCATTTTATGAAATTTTCACCAATTTCTGCACCATGTGGCAAAAAGAATTCGCATATTTTCTATGGTCAGGGGGTCAAATTTGAGCGGAAAACGGCGGCGGAACTATAATAATAAACCTTATAAAAAAAAAACAACAATCGAGTCTTCGCCTTGCGAAGACCTGCTCTGATCAGAGCAGGCCTTTGCTATGGCTCAGTCCCGAATTATAAAAACAATCAAGACTTCGCCTTGCGTAGTCCTGCTCTGATGAGAGCAGGCCTTCGCAGAGGCTCAGTCCCGAATTAAAGCTGCAAAGCAGCGTTGATGGGGCTGAGCCCGATCATTGCGACCGCCCCCCCGACACCCGCGACGCATCCCGACACCTAATGACCCCTCGCAACGCCGACCGACCCCTTGAGAATCCTGCAAACCCCTGCCTCTATGCCTGCCGACCTCTGTCCACACCCCTCTCCCCCAACACCCGTCTACGTCCCCGACACATGCCAATACCCTCCTGACGCCCCCTCCGATGCTGTCCGACCCTTTCAGATGCCTGCTGACTCGTCAAACGCCTCCGACTCCTATTGACCCTGCCTGTAGGTGGCACTATGGAGCACCTAGAGTTGTCATTGTTGAATTAAAAAAGATTTATTCACCGGTCCTGATGTGCTTGCCAAATTTCGTCAAAATTGATGAAGGTCAAATGGGTTAAAATGGGGTTTAAATGTGAGCAGAAATTCGGTTATGACATTTTTGGATCAACAAATATTTTTAATTGGACACTTTCTTTCGATGTGATTGGGAAACTACATGACTAAATTGTTGACTGTGATAAGAAGTGCACATCAGTATTTTATTTTTTTCATGATGCTAGTCCCTTTCTTTTTGAAACGAGGGCTGGTTAAGTTGGGTTTTGTCACTTGTACCAGTACACTGCACAGAAATGTTAACAAAAAAAAAAGTAAGACTGACTCCTTTCTCCCAAAAAAGTCCTTAAATGCAAAGACAAACAATCTGACTCCTAATTTGAATGTCTTCTCAAGTGTCGTCCTCTGATTGGATGTCCATTCTTCCTCCTTCGGTTGCTGGGTGTTAATGTCATTGTTTGTGAATCAGGAAGCAAGTCCTTATTTGGCCATGAGCCAAATGGTCCATCCTTCCTTCCAGTGTGACCTGTTGAAACCATTTTGCAGCAAGACAAACTCAGGTCACAAGTTCCCATGCCTGTGACTGGATGGGTTGCAAACTTTATGAGGGTCGCAAAGGCACTTCTTTCAGCTGACCACTCTCTGGTCACCCAAGGTCACTGTTTATGAGACTTAATGAGTTACACAGTCTTTGCTCACAAGGTTTTTAACACCCCCAAGGTACTGATCATGATCATCAAATATACACCAAAGCACTACATATAGCAACATTCAATACATTTATACATTCAACTCAATGTAATAATTCCAACATATAAATGTAATGCTACAAATATAACAGCACAATATGCAATGATGCATGATGTTAAATGTCTGATTACAACAGCAATCTCACCCAAAACTGCAAAAAACAACAACAATCTTTTAAAAATATTTTTTTCTTATTTGTTTAGGTTTTGACATAGGAGAGCCACCAGTCCTTTCTCCCCCCTTCTTTACTTCCCTCCCTCCTTTTGCTCCTAGAGGTGTCAAGTGTCAGTGGACCTTCACAGACACAGTCACTGTGAGGGGACTGTCTTTCCCCCACAGCAACTGAGAGAGTGCAGAGTAGTCAAAGACAGTCAGAAAATGAGACAACAAATGAATGTTGCTATCCAATTTCTGCTGCTGCTGAGGTTGTGGAGATGCTGAAAATTTCTTTTTTTAAGCTGTCAGAACCAAGGTGTTTTCATAAGCAGCGAGGAAAGGCCGAGTAGTCCCACTTCTGTCATTGTTCTTTCTCACATTGAGTGCTCAAAAAAATGGACATAGCTCAATTCCTGATTGTCGAAATTCAAAAATTAGAGCTTATGAGATGTAGGGGTCGGCGACACGAGCGGGTGGGATCTTGTCTCACGACAGTGTGACATTCCTAGAGGGTGCTATGACGGTCTTAGTGAAGAGACCGTTGAAGAAATTGTTGATTTTTTTGCACATACCTGCAAACAAGTTCAATTTGTGCCTGTTCTGTTGGAGATAGAGACTTTGCCTGAGAGAATGAAATGTAGGGGTTTTGGTTCCACGATGTTTGGACATTCATACTAGCTGTGGGAATTTTTTTAGTGCGGGTATTGTTTTTTGCTTGCAGGTGGCGCTATGGAGCACCTAGAGTTGTCATTGTTGCTTTAAAAAAATGTTTTCAACAGTCCTGACCTGATCTTTGCAGTCTTAGCTATGTTATACAATGTATGGCACGCCGAAAACTTTTGCTGTTTCGGAGAAGAAGATTTTTAAAAGATTTTTGCACATACCTGCAAACAAACTGAAATTGCGCATTTTCTGTTGAAGATAGAGTCTCTAGAGAGTGTTTGAAATGTAGCCGAGGATCACATGCAAGCATGAGTTTTGGTCCCACATTTCTACGAGGTTCATACTGGCCGTAAGGATTTTTCTCCTGTGGATGTTGGTTATTTGCCTGTACGTGGCGCTATGGAGCACCTAACGCTGTCATTGTTGATTAAAATTTTTTTTTTCGCCGATCCCGACATGCTTGCCAAATTTTGTCGGTGTGAAACGATGTTAAAGGGGTCAAAATTGAGGCGAAAGACGCGTAAGGTAAATAATAATAATAATAAACATTCGAAAAACAATGGGTCTTTCGCCCTTGCGAAAGACGTGGCTCGAAGCACGCTCAAGCCCCGTCGTTCGTCGGGTTCAGCCCCAATAATAATAAGAAGAAGATGAAGAAGAATAACCTTTCCAAAATGAGCTATTGCACATTGTGTCAAACACTGACTGATAAAATGAAATAAGATATGGTGCCTTTGGTCTGTTGCCAAGACTGAACTTTGGCAGATCTCAAATAAAACAACACCCTTTTAATCTTAACAATAACTCAATTAAATATTCAACTAAAACAACATCCTTTTCATTTTAACATAAATTCAAATATCTACTCAAATAAAACAAAACAAAAGGAAAACTGTAGTGCTCTTCTTCCATTCCCACTAAAGGTGAATTTAAGTATCTCAGGAATCCTTAGGAAACAAATATATCTCAGAATCAAAGTACAATAAAGAACTATTGTACATTGTGCCAAACACTGCTGCTTAATGAGAGAAATAGCATCTTGTGTCTGTTGCCAAGACTTTGAACCTTGGCACAAGGACAATTTCAGCTCATTGATTTTTGTTTTTAGTAGGTCTGAATTTTGAGGATAGGAATGTTCAAAATACCGATGTTTTTCCTCATATTGACGTTTCAAGTTTGCGCTTTTCACCAGATTCACTGTCTCCTGACAGATAAGGCACATTGGTCTTACGCTTCTTGGATGAAGGATGAATGTGTAGCGCTCCGTCCATTCCTCTTTGAGCTGTCGGTTTTCATTGTCCACCTTTCTTTTACTGGGAAACTTCGAAAATGCCATGTTGATTTACGTCAATTCAACTGCTAGTCAAGCAAAGTAATGATATAATCCAAACTCCAAAATCGAAACCGGAAGTAAAAACGCTTGGCTTTTCGTTGCAGCTGTGACCCCAAACAACCTATCAAAGCATTGTTGACATGGAGTTGACAGCCCATAATACACGTGCTGACAAAATCGAAACACACACAGTGACACATTCAGCTGACAATTGTGACTTGCACAAATGCTTCACATGTAACACAAATAATATATTTATTTGTAAAAAAAAAAAAAAAAAAAAAGGTATAATTTTCGACAATTTGCCCAGGGTCCACAGATAGTTGTGTCACGGTCCGGATGCGGGCCGCCTATTGAGGACCACTGATTTAAAACATGCCGTCAGACTTCGGACAAACTTGATGGAAGGGGGAGACATCACCCCTGCGCCCCCCCAGGATTTGCGCCCTGGGGGGGGGGGGGGATTATGTAGGCTCGCGCATAATTTTCATGGGCGAGGCACTTCTAGGTCCGGTGTGAACCCAGTTAGACTCATAGTTGGCGTCTCTGGTCAATTTCTGGGAAGAAGCACTTCACATTAAAACCTTGAAATGCTAAATAACAGAATTTTACACATGCAATTCAAACCGCGATAAATCGCGGTTAACTAGGAAGATTCTGCGATTAATCGGGATTTAAAAAATGAATCATTTGACAGCCCTAATTTATTCTTTGTTCAGGTTGAAGAGCTGCTGGTTGTCAGAGATCAACTGTTCTGTGCTGCTCTCAGCTCTGAAGTCCAACCCCTCCCACCTCAGAGAGCTGGACCTGAGTCAAAACCAGCTGCAGGATTTAAGAGTGACGCTGCTGAGTGGTTTTCTGCAGAGTCCAGACTGTAAACTGGAGGTTCTGGGGTCAGTACTGGATGGAACCTGTGGATGATGGTTTCAGCACCAAACACAGTTTATCACACATTGAATGAACATTGAACTGAAGGTTGATACATATCAAAATTACATCTACAAATCTGAAAACTTGAAGTTTGAAGTAAAAAAAAAAAGAAAAAGGAAAATCTCTTCATCATTTCTTCTTTATTCAGGTTGGAGGACTGCAGTTTGTCAGGGATCAGCTGTAATTGGCTGCTCTCAGCTCTGAGGTCCAACCCCTCCCACCTCAGACACCTGAACCCGAGTGGGAACCAGCTGCAGGCTTCATCAGTGAAGGAGCTGAGTGGTTTTCTGCAGAGTCCAGACTGTAAACTGGAGACTCTGAGGTCAGTTCACCCTCTTCACTCTACAACTTCTATCACTCTTGTTATTGTTGTCATGTTTTTCACTTCACTGCTGTTGGAAATTCATGGAGAGTCAATTTGCAGACACTTGTTTGTGTTTGGGTGACACTGTGGTTCAGTGGTTAGCGCTGTCGCCTCACAGCAAGAAGGTCGTGAGTTCAATTCCGGCATGTGAGTGTGAATGGTTGTTTGTCTCTATCTGGCCCTGCGATGAACTGGCGACTTGTCCAGGGTGTCACCATGCCTTCGCCCAGTGACAGCTGAGAGAGGCTCCAGCAGACCCCTGAGATCCCTGAGACCCTGAGCTCAGGAAAAAGTGGGTATGGAAAATGAATGGATGGATGTTTGTGTTTGAAATGTATGAAATTGGGTTTAAAGGCAGTGTGTAAAATCCTGCCATCTAGTGGTCAGATTTCAGATTGCATTTATTGCAGATTCTGAAGTCGACATTTCACTTTGATTTTCAGAGTGATGACACCCTTGAAAAACTCTCCATCATTATAAACTCTCCATCATTTATTCTCTATTCAGGTTGGAGAGGTGCCGGTTGTCAGAGATCAGCTGTGATTCGCTGCTCTCAACTCTGAAGTCCAACCCCTCCCACCTCAGAGAGCTGGACCTGAGTCAGACCCAGCTGCAGGATTCTTCAGTGAAGGTGCTGAGTGGTTTTCTGCAGAGTCCAGACTGTAAACTGGAGACTCTGAGGTCAGTACTGGTTTGGAACCGGTGGATGATGGTTTCAGCGCCAAACACAGTTCATCAAAAAAGGTCATCAGTCATCATGTGACCAAATATCATTTCAACACACATTAGTTTTGGACTGATGATTTCATTTCAAGGTGACATTTTCTGTAGCGTCAGATTCTGAAGTCGACATTTCACTTCGATTTTCAGAGTGATGACACCCTGGAAAAACTCTCCATCATTATAAACTCTCCATTTTTTCTTCTGTATTCAGATTGAGGGAGTGCAGGTTGTCAAAGATCAGCTGTGATTGGCTGCTCTCAGCTCTGAAATCCAACACCTCCCACCTCAGAGAGTTGGACCTCGGTGGGAACCAGCTGCAGGATTCAGCAGTGAAGCCACTGATGGATCTCATTCACACCAGAGACTCTAAACTGGAGAGTGTGAGGTCAGTACTGGGTTGGAACCAGTGGATGATGGTTCCAGCACCAAACCCAATTGATCCCACAGCAGAGGTCCAATGTTCCCAGTCACAGTCAGTATGTTTACATGAAACTGGAGAAAACTGAATTATTGCCTTATTGGAGAACTGATTGAGGCACCCAGATAATGGAATTGGAATATGAATTTCTTAGCCATGTATAGGCCTTAGTCGGAGTATAACTGGACAATGTGTGTGCGCATGTGCCTCCGCGTTAGCGCGTGTCCCAGATCAAAATCATTCCAGACAGGAGCTCCTTCATCTCTCCCTCTCTCTGGATGACAGGTTCCATGCATGAGACACACGCTTCACGTATGCAGTGTGTCCCAGGCGACCTGAGATTCACACATGAATCTAGAGGCTACTAGCCCTGCACGGCTAGTGCCAGCCATTTACGTTACGGGACAGCTCGGTTGAAAGGTATTTCCATAAGCCTGACCAGTACCTGAGCGTGGGCGGAGTCACGGTTGCATGGCGAACCGAAGGTCCTTGGACGTTTTTTGTGCCTCCTGTGTCCCCAAAACCATAGGATTCACTTTTTGTATTAACCATGTTTTTTTTTTGTTTTGTGCAAGACATTTTCGTAGGGCTTAGAATGATTTTGTTTCATACTGTTGACTTGTATCAAAACACTGTCCTGGAAGAGAAAATGTTGACGCTGAAACTATCATCTGAGTCTCACAGTCGTTTATTATTTGGCAAGAATATCCGCACAACTTAACTCTCTAGGGGCCATGGTCGCAAAATTGCGACAAGCGTCATTGCTGAATTAAACAGGCCACAGCGGCAAATATGGTGCTAAACATAGTTTCCACTTCACACCAGGAAAGGGCAGACACCTGTGGCTTCAATCTGAGCAGCATTTGTGGGGGTGTTTATATTCAGATTTCGGAGTATAAATCGAGAGAAAGACCGTCTCAGTCGAGGAGACGGGGAAGTGGTTGTAGTGGGAGCAGAGAGAGAAAGACAGCGAATTTTACCAAGAATACATTGCAGAGAGGTTTGTTCCTCAAGTAATGTCTGACTCAGATAATGAAGAGGAATATTCGCACTCTGACGATGATGTTCAGTCGTCCCATTAGAACGAGTCTGCCGGTGCGTCTTTACGCAGCGGCAGCGAGTCGATGCGCCACGACAGTCACCATGCTTCGCCTCAGCGTGGCCGCACCGGCGTTCCATCGCATCCGCATTAAGCTGAACAAACCACTCCGCTCCACTCCGACCGTTGTAGTCCTTGTTGCTTCAGTAGTCGCTCACCATTTTTTTTTTTTTTATTTCTCCGGACACTGTTTCGCTATACAGCGACGGCCACCGGCTGCGAAACCAGGAAGGCTTTTTGAGTTTTTTCTTTGGCCACTGAGAACAGAAACATCTGTAGTTTTTCGTTCGCCCATGGTACAGTTCCATAAGCTTTTCAGTTTTTAATACGTGAAACTGTAAAAATCCACAAGCGGGGCATTTAAAAATGGCGGTTTTGGTCTTTCGTGAAAGACTGCCTTTGGCTTTCGTCAAAACTCTTACCCAAACAGTGCCCTGCATGTTGCTACGTCACCCTTATGGTCTCAGCTCTGCACGCTTCGAACCCCAACGAGGCAAGTACCAAAATTCTCAACAAATTTAAGCTTGGTTTGTCCTACCAGTTGCGTCTGAGAGATGAATACCAGTTGTGGCTGTATTGTCCCCTCAACAGCGTGTGACAGACTCGACTGGGCTCCTCCCCAAACATTCAATTTTGTTCTCTTCCTGTGAAGCACTTCCTGTGGAGCATCCTGAGAATTCAGACTAAACCAAATTGTGTGGTTGCCCCCTACAGGTTTGGGTTGCATCCTGAGAATGTGTGTGTCTGTCCTATGTGTTTGTGAATTTAAATGCTTTTGACACAACAATTATAAATGTTTATGAATGCGCCTTTGAGAGGGAGAGAGAGGGAGAGAGAGAGAGAGAGAGAGAGAGGAAAGTGCTTGTCAGAAAGTAGCGATGACACTTCAAACTAACGGGACATCCCAGTTAGGGGTGGGAATTGATAAGATTGTATCGATATCAATGCCATTGTCGATTCTGCTTATCGATCCAATTCCCTATCGATTCTCTTAACGATTCCCGAGTAGTTTTTTGAGGGGAAAAGTACTACTACACAGTCCTCAGCACGAAAAGCCACCAATTTATTTTTTTTTCCAAAATGTCGGCACAAGACATGAACATATTTCGCTTAAACAGTGATTTAAGTGTCTGACTCTCGTAACATTCAAAACAAAAATGCAAATACTATTGCTTTATAAGTTACTTCTAAGCTTAAACCAAATGTCAGTCAATGGCTGAACACTCCTTTTACGATGAAATAATATAAAATACGTCCTCTTTAGAAAAATAGGCATGCATGCCTGGATAACATTTTGAAAATAAGGTGGCAGAGAGTACACAGAATAAACATCAACAATATTTCTGCAAGGATATGAACATATCTGCTCTTTAATTGAGTAACTGTGACTGTCTCATGATGATGTCATCATCATTTTGTAAAATTTATGTAAAGGAAAATGTTTCTATGTGGCTCGGCTTAATTAATCAAAAACTTCATGCTTTTGTTTACCGTCGCGACAAAGATCACAGTGGAGCTTGAAGCTGCAACTGCAACAGCAGCAACATGAGCAGCATTAGCACTAGCACGTAGCCTATTGAACACTCCACACTCCTGGAGTTTAATTCCATGCTGGGTGGAAAGATGTGTTCGCATATTTTAGGTATTTCCACCTCTACATAAAATGACAGCGTTGCACTGATGACACACGGCAGTGTTCTCGTCTCTTTTTCCGAACTGGAGCCATGCTTTCGATCTCTTCCTTCGCTCCATGTTTCCTCCTGGCTAAAGGAGATGAGCATCGCAGGGTCCCTGACGACCGCGACGTTTTGTGACATAAAAGGTACTGAGTGGTTTCCAAGTGTTTGGTGACAATTGGGGGTAACGCAACACAACGTGTGACGCAACGCAACGTGCCATCGTGCCGGGAAATGAAAGGATCGTTAAGAAGAATTGATAGCATTGGAATACGATAGCATATGAATCCGATGGTATTGACCAATTGGAACCGGTTTTCAGTCGAAACCGGTTCTCGATTCCCACCCCTAATCCCATTGGTCCGACTTGTGGTCGATTTTTTTCGAACTAATGGGAGGTCGGACTAATGGGAAGTTTCCCACTACAATGCCAAACCTTCTCCCAGTCTGTTTTCCTGTATGCACCAAGATCGAAGGGTCCGGATCACTCACCACGCTGATGGCACAAAGGGTAGAATCAAAGACATGGTTTTGTTGCAGCCCTCCAACAGCTCATGGCGTTGTCGTCTGCATCTCCAAATCACCATCGCTTTCCTTACTGAACAGCTGCTGCGCCGCCATCAGCTGATCGTCAAAAATCACCAACACACACAACATGTGACTGGCGATTTTGATGAAAATAAAGAAAACAGGATGGCCGAGGGAAGGGGGCCCAAACCAAATTGTTACCTGGATGCTGACTTCAAAAAAAAACTGGCATCTAATGTGAGAGAACCAGTTTGAACAAGATAAACTAAAATATACCTGTTTCCAACACAGACAGAGAGCAGAGACTCCAGATGTGAAGAGTGACGACTCCAAAGCTGAACCTCTGTTCCTCAGTAAAGACCCAGGAGCTGCCAGTCACACCCAGACTGATCACAGTAAGACTGTCCAACTGCACCTCTTTGACGTCTCACTTCATCATGTCAAAATCTCCAGTGAAAAGATCCACTGGGGGACATTTAGAGCAGACAGTCGCACAACAGCAGCAGCAGCTTCACCACATCAGCTGAAAAATGGAGTTTGGATGCTTTCAGCTTCAAGTTGTGGACAGAAAATGATGCTCACACTGTCACAATGATGTTTTCTTCTCCAACCTTCTCTCGGCTCCAGAGGTTGGTGGTCTGCAGGAGCTTCTACAGCAGCAGAAGATCAGTCTGGAGAGGAGATGTGAACGTGTGACTGAAGTTGAAGAAGCAGGAAGTCAAACCCTCCTCAACAGCATCTACACTGAGCTCTACATCACTGAGGGACTGAGTGAGGAGGTCAACAGACACCATGAGGTCAGGCAGCTGGAGACCAAGAAGATCCTCCACGAACGTCCAATCAGGTGCAGCCAGATCTTTGAGGCCTCACCTGAGCAGCAGGGACTCAGAGTCAGAGTGGTGCTGACCAACGGCGTCGCTGGGGTTGGAAAAACCTTCTCAGTGCAGAAGTTCACTCTGGACTGGGCCCAGGGCCTGGAGAACCAGGACATTCATCTGGTGCTTCCTCTCTCATTCAGGGAGCTCAACTTGGTCAAAGAGCAGCACTACAGTCTTCTGGAGCTGCTCCATGTTTTCCATCCAACGTTAGAGAAGCTCACAGCAGAGCAGCTGCATGTCTGCAAACTTCTCTTCATCTTGGACGGCCTGGATGAAAGCAGACTGGCTCTGGACTTTGAGGACAACCAGGTGGTGACTGACGTCACTCATAGGAAGTCAGTCAGCGTCCTGCTAACAAACCTGATCAGAGGAGATCTGCTTCCCTCGGCTCTGCTGTGGATAACTTCCAGACCTGCAGCAGCCAATCAGATCCCTCCGTCATGTGTGGACAGGCTGACAGAAGTACGAGGCTTCACCGATGACCAGAAGGAGGAGTATTTCAGGAGGAGGTTCAGAGATGAAGATGTATCCAGCAGGATCATCTCCCACATCAAGGCCTCCATGAGCCTCCACATCATGTGTCAGATCCCAGTCTTCTGCTGGATCACTGCCACAGTTCTGGAGAGCATGTTGAGGTCAAAGCAGAGAGGAGAGCTGCCCAAGACCCTGACTGACATGTACTCACACTTCCTGCTGGTCCAGACCAAGACGAAGCAGCACAAGTATGGAGGAGGTCCACAGGAGCTGATAGAGAGGGAGCTTCTTCTGAAGCTGGGCCAGCTGGCATTTGAACATCTGCAGAGTGGAGACATCATGTTCTACAGTGAAGACCTGGAGAAGTGTGGTCTCAGTGTGACTGACGCCTCTGTGTACTCAGGAGTTTGTACAGAGATCTTCAGAAGAGAGAGTGTGATCTTCCACAAAAGCGTCTACTGCTTCGTTCATCTGAGCGTCCAGGAGTTTCTGGCTGCAGTCTACAGCTTCCACTGTCACACCAAGATGAAGAGGACAGGAGATGATCAATTTGGACAATCCCTGGATGAATTCTTGAGGAGGAGGATGGAAAAATCCCTGAGGAGTCCAAACGGTCACCTGGACTTGTTTGTTCGCTTTCTTCATGGACTCAGTCTGGAATCCAACCAGAGACTCTTGGGAGGCCTGCTGGGTCTCACTGACAACCATCCAGGAACCTTACAGAAGGTCATCAACAACCTGAAGGAGATGAACACTGGTGATGTTTCTCCTGACAGAACCATCAACATCTTCCACTGTCTGCTGGAGGTGAAGGATCAGTCAGTGCATCAGGAGGTCCAAGAGTTCCTGCAGTCAGAGAACAGATCATGGAAGCAACTCTCAGCCATCCAGTGTTCAGCTCTGGCCTACATGCTGCAGATGTCAGAGGAGGTTCTGGAGGAGTTGGACCTGGAGAAGTACAAGACAACCATGGAGGGAAGATTGAGACTGATTCCAGCTGTGAGGAACTGCAGGAAGGCTGTGATACGCTTAGGAAGGTATGTAAACACTGTGTGTGTGTGTGTGTGTGTGTGTGTGTGTGCTCTTGGTGTTAGCCACCCTGCTATATCAGTAGCTCCTCCAGTCACAGGGTGGATCAATATCAGCAGGTCCACTTGTGGCTGCAGGTCTCCAAGAAAGCAATGAGCACTGAGTGGTGACTTTTAGCAGGAGGCTGTCAACACAGGGCTAACTCAGCTGCTTTGTGTTGGATGGTGAGTGGAGTGAAGCGGCTCCACTGGAGTCCAGGATGGAGATGAAGATGTGACAGTCAATCAACACAATCAACATCAACATCTCTCGCACTGATACTGACAAAAATAACCACCCGAGCACGGCATCTAAATTTTTTAGATGAGCTGCGTCATTTTCACCAGTCACCAAAATGTCGTCCAAAAAACAGTGGACGTTTGGAAGGCCCTGCAAAACCTTATACATGACCCGCTGGAAAATTGATGTCGGAGAGGTGATGCCAAATGGAAGGCGATTGCAACAGAACATACCCTTCTGCGTTGTAATCGTAAGATACTTGCGGGAGCTCTCCTGCACTGGCACTTGCAAATATGCCTGTGCGAGATCCAATTTACTAAAACGCTGCCCCTCTGCCAGCGATGCAAACAGGTCTTCGATTCTCGGAATAGGATAATGTTCTGCGCACAATGCTGGGTTTAGGGTTACTTTAAAGTCCCCACAGATGCGCACTTTGCCATTTCTCTTGACAATGGGCACAATCAGTGTAGCCCATTCACTAAACTGTATTGGTGATATTACACCTACTTGCTCCAAATGCACCAATTCCTCCTCCACCTTTGGCCGAAGTGCGTACAGTACCGTTTGAGCCTGAAATAATTTTGGCTTGTGCTCCGGGTTGAGTGTCAGTGCTACTTCAAAGCCCTTCAGAGTGCCCAGCCCTTCTTGAAACACTGCCGCACGGTTGTCTAATAACACTGCCAGCGCGCAGTCCTCCAGAACAGGAATTGTAGATCGGACCGCTTTAATCATTGTCCAATCTAGCTTCACTTTACTCAACCACTCTCTAACAAAAAGAGGAGGAGCGTCTCCCTTGACCATGTACAGGGGCAGGCGTGCCTTTTGCTTATTAAGGCGCACATTTACTTTTAACACCCCCAATGGTGTCATAACCTGGCCGGTGTATGACTTCAATAGAATATTGGTGGTGCGGAGGCGTACCTGGCTAAATTTAGCATTGTGTAATGTCTCTGAAATGATCGACACTGCTGCCCCCGTGTCTAACTCCATCTCAGTGGTTTGCCCTTCTACTTTAGGTCTCACCCAGATAGCTGATGATGCGGCATTATCTTGTCGTATAGTATTGGCTATTTTAACCACATGTAGGCTCACTTTTTCTGAATCCGTCATGTCCGAATCACTGGGCTTGACCTCAGCTTCCACCTTGTCAATCCGTTTCTTAAATTTGCTTTTCATTTTTTTTTACCCCTTTTCTCCAGAGAGGTGTTGCCAGACTTTTGTCCCCCTTTTTCTGCCCTGCACATGTGGGCAATATGTCCCGTTTTACCAGTTATGGCAACTCTGGTCTTTGTAAAAACAGTCTTCCTCCTTGTGATTCATCCTACCACAACGAGTGCATTTACGGCCCTGTGATGAGGAGGCGTAGACCGCATTCACCTTCTGTGTGCTACTAAGCAGTTGGGATTCTCTGGCCACTGTTTCCATTGAGACTGCTATTTGAACTGCTTTTTGATATGTCAGTGCTGTCTCGGTTAACAATCTCTTTTGGATCGACTCACTGTTTAACCCACAAACTAAGCGATCCCTGAGTGCATCCTGCAGATAAATTCCAAATTCACAGTGCTTAGATAATCTTTTTAAATCTGCTATATACTGTGCAATGGTTTCTCCCTCCCCCTGATTTCTCTTGTGAAACCTAAATCTTTCTGCTATCACTATGGGCTTTGGGGAGAAATGTACCTGCAAAACTTCCACCGTCTGTTCATATGTCTTTGTGCCAGGCTTATCTGGAACAATGAGGCTGCGCAGTAGACCATAGGTTGCTGGTCCCATCACACTCAGGAACACCGACAGCTTCCTTTCCCCCATCAGTCCATTTGCAGCAACAAAATGTTCAAACCGCTCCACGTACGTCGACTACTGTTCAGTCGACTCGTCAAAAGCATCCATATGTCCCACGATGCCCGCTATGGTCGCAGGAAAGTCTCGCCGACCGCCGAACCACCACTAGCTTTCGACACGAATGCTACCATTGACAACTACGCGGATTCGCCGCCACCCGCTCAATTTAAACGCCAGCGGGTGCGTCCGTACTCGTCGCCAGTTGTTATGTATTACCCGAGGTGTAGCTGCATACAGTAACATCCAGTGGTACTCTTGACGTAGGAAATGTATCGGAGCCCAGTCAAGGTATAGCCATTCATAATCAGAACTTTATTGGCACACACAGAAACATTGCACACACTGCACAGCACCCGATGCAACACCGAACTCTCGCCCCCCAGCGGTCACTTGGGGGAACACACCGTGCACACAGTGCACCCCTAGTGCAGTTCAATATACAACACACGATATTTCATTTTGAAAATTGCTTTTATTTAGACAATTAACCAAATTTTCACATCTTTCTTTGAGTCACTTCCTGTCCAGTTTGACGTGATTGCTTGTGGCTCGCGCACAAAATAGGCCAGACATTGAAACGATCACGGCACAGTGGCGGAGGTGCTCGCCGCTTGGAATCTGCCGTGAACGACACCATCGGTTAACAAGGAGGAGCTGAAAGGAAGCGGGCTCTGTTCCGCTGGCGTGAACCAGGCGTTAATAACGTGCTAAACAAATTTGTGCTGTTAAAAGGAGTTTGAGTTAATGCATTATGAACACATTCACTTCGACAGCCCTAACAAAAACGTACGTGGATTTCATTCTGAAACCTAGAAAAGTGTGTCCAAAAAAATCATGAAAAAGAAAAATTTCACTGACTTCACTTAACCCTAAATTGCTCCCAATGGGGCTGGCAGCGCCTTGAATGGCAGCAGCCACCCATTGGTGTATGAATGTGTGCGTGTATGGGTGAATGAGAGGCCTTTGTAAAGCGGTTTGGGGTGACGTGAAGGTGCTGGAAAGGCGCTATATAAAGTGCAGTCCATTTACCATTCACCATTTATAAGTTGGAAACACCTTGAAACAAAGACTCTGAAAAAAATGTAAATATCTCCACGACAGACAGAGTTGATTCATGGGCCTCATCATATCTCCACTTTCTGCTGCGCTCCGTCAGTCTCCAGCATTATCAGCCACGCCTTCCAAAGGTCACCAAGGTTGATTAAACAAAAATGTATTAGAATCGACATTATGTGCAAAATGTATTATTAGC
Source organism: Thamnaconus septentrionalis (assembly GCA_009823395.1). Taxonomy (NCBI): domain Eukaryota; kingdom Metazoa; phylum Chordata; class Actinopteri; order Tetraodontiformes; family Monacanthidae; genus Thamnaconus; species Thamnaconus septentrionalis. Next base: position 16,195,186 of record CM020520.1, on the reverse strand, counting down.
TTCCATTGAGTCATTTTACACGTTATGTTCTGAATTTGACTTCCAGTTCGGGCACAGAGAGAATGGCAGCCTGATGTTCTAGCTCCCAAAAGGTTTTTACCAATTAACCCCCTAAAACCTGTTTTTATCAAACCTGTAGGTTATTCTATGAAACAATGAGGAAAGGGGTTACTACTAGAAGTGGATTAAGCACAAGACCAAATGACAGACTGGATAAAGTAAAAGGGAGAATAGATGAAACTGAGAACGTGCTCCTGGCGTCAAAGCTAAGTAAGCTGTTTTTTTTCCCCCCAATGAATAGGACACCCAGGAACAGCACACAAGGAATATTAGTCACTGCTTCATTCCTTTTGATTGATTGATTTTTGTAGGGAGCAAAGCAAAGGTAATAAACCTGAACACATGAAACAATGGTTGGCATATACCAGGCATGCCCAAAGTCCGGCCCGCGTGCCAAATTCGGCCCGCCTACTTATTTTAAGTGGCCCACGGCTTTACTTGAAAAACACTACGCGATCTCTTCAATCTCCACAGCTGGACTCCCCGATGCGATCTCAGCAGGACCCGAACGATTGTGATCTCCACCACTGGTCGACACCGCCGCAATACCAAATCATCAGATTATTTATAGCTATCCTATAAATATATACATATATTTTATATTAAATACACATTCAAGCCAGTTATTAATTTAAGAGTTAATTTGTAAGTTTTGCTTTTAGAATAACAGACAATAGACTACATAATATAATACCAATACTATAATATAATGTATGTAATTAATAATATAGTTTTATAATTTGTGAAAGCAAAGTGCTCGAAGCAAGCCATCCGCGGCTGAACCTGTCCTGCACTCAACTTGAACAACGGGTTATAAACTACAACTCTAATGGAGCCCCAGAACTTCTACCAGGAAGTTGTAGCAAGCATCTCTCTACTGTTGCCGGCGTTTGCAGTCCTCTGCAACAACACCCAGCGGACTGACAAAACAGTTGGCCTGGTTGTGACGCTAACACAGCAACCGCCAAACCAACCTTCACTGCAAACCCAAAATGATAATAACATATGTCCGATCTGGCACAGTAATCTGCTGCCTTCCAGGAGCCTATGCACAAAAACAGTGAAGCAAAGCTTCACAAACACAAGCAGAACGGATAACAGAAGTCAAACAAGCAAGCATATTTACTGTAGAGATGGGATCAGCTCACCAGCTGGCTGTCTGCTGGGCCATTCATCAGAAAGTTGTGCACAGGTGAACTCGCTACTTATAATGAGATACACCCCTTACTTATGAGCGCACATGCCCCTTCACCACCGTCACCATAACTTGCTCCAAATACAGATAAACTCAACACAAGCGGCTAACACAACGCCAGGCTAGCTTGGACGCACAGCTGATTGACCACAAAGCCCGATCGCAGAGGGAGAACCTGAGGTTTTATGGAATACCGGAAGACAAAGAGGGCACTGACCTGACTGTCTTGCTGGATAGCCTTTTGAAGATCTCACTTGAGTTTCCACGAGACGGAGACCTCAAAATTAAATAGGCTCATCAAGTCCTTGCCCCAAAGCCCACCGACCCACAGTCAAGACCCTAACCTATAGTGGTCATGTCCGGCTCCTGGTGAAGCAAGGAAGAGGGGATAAAGAAAGAATGGAAGGAAAGGAAGGTGTTCTATGACAATGTTTGCTTCTACATCAGCCATGACTTTCCTCCTGAAGTGCTAAAGAGAATACATGGAAGCCAAAAAGGTGTTAAAGAAAGACAAATAAAGTTTCAGACGCCATACCCTGCAAAGATGCAGATCGTTTATGAAGACGACACCCGGCTGTCCCAGGATGCCGCGGAGGCTACAAGGGACATGTCGGCATGAGGGTTTCCAGTTACTGTGGTGAAGAAGCCCACTACACCAGACCTAGAGGAGATCCAGCTCCTGTCAACATGCCAGGTGATGGGGAGGAGGGGAGACTTAAGGAGTTCAGAAGAAAACCCTCCCAAGACAATGTCTGATTACTGATGAGTCACCCTTTCACACTCCAAGATAGGTCTTTTTTAAATCTAGGGTGGCATAAGTAGCATGTGTTCCATTTTGTTTTAGCCATGCATGTAAAAAACATTGGCCAATCCTCTACTACCTAGCTTGCACCCACACCTGAACATAGCTAACGTTTCTATTCAATTTTTTCTAATTATAATGAATGGGACCTCTTAGGCAGCCATCCTCAACTTGCTTAATTATTTAGTTTTGTTTGTTTGTTTGTTTTATTATTTTTGTCGCTCTCTTTTTCTTTTGGACTCTGGCTGAATGTAGCCACATACTAGAGGGTGACACGGGAGTGGATTTTCACTCCCGTCCCATTCCAGTCCCAGTGAAAACGACTCCCACTCCTGTCCTGCTCCCGTTCAAGATGACTCCAACTCCCATAAAGCTCCCATTTTGGAGGTCAGCTACATTAAAAAAAAAAAAAAAAAAAATACATTTTACTCATTTATTGAACAGTTTGTCACCCCTTTCTCCTCATGTACTCTGAACAAATTGGAAAAAAATGAAAGAAATAAAAAAAAACAAATAAACAAATAAAAGTGTGCCCTGCGATGAACTGGCGACTTGTCCAGGGTGTACCCTGCCTTCGCCCTAAGACAGCTGGGATAGGCTCCAGCAGACCCCCGTGACCCTGAAAAGGAATAAGCGGGTATAGAAGATGAATGAATGAATGAAATAAAAGTGCAGGAGACTGAAATAAATAAAAATTCAACAACCACAAATTTCCTTCCCCACAATTTCTATACATTGCTGTGTAGTAACAAAAGTGCGTCCACATTTTCAATGTAATTTGCAGGTGTGTCTTTTCAGCCCACTTGTCCCTGACTGACTTGAATATTTTATATTCAAGTTTATATCTTATAAAAAAAAAGCATAAATGCAACGGGCAACAACAGTGACAAAATGTTGGCAGAAAAACATGGGAAATTGTGTTACCATATTCCAGGCAGTCATATAAAACCAGAAACAAAAAAAATAAATAAATAAAAATCGAAAATAAGTTGGCCATTATCAAACTCACTGGGGATTCACTGAAACACTGAATTAAATTTTTAGTCCCCAAAGAGCCAACGATTGAGCACCCTGCCAGTCAGTTTCACTCAATCGTCTGTTGAAGCAGCCCTCGCCACAATATTAATAGCTACATGCATTGAATTTGATCTACCTGGTTGACACAAGGATCATTCAGTAATACACAGCTGGCTGGGTGGACTGGTACCGATCGGTCTGCCAGTTCTGTCACACAGTGTTCTGAAGGGCTGTGGCTCGGAGCAGAGTTCTAAAAGAACCACCCTTCAGAACTTGACACGGCTCATGAAGTCCAGATGGTCTCTTAAAATTCTTTGGTGGTGGGGACTTCCGCTTCCAGAGCAGATGGAGTAGACGTGTTCGCAATTGCTCACCTAAACTTTAACTTTTTAATCCACTTAGCCCTCCGACTTTCACGCCAAAATGAACATCCTTTTTCCTTTACATTTGTATTCATTTTGCTTCGTCTGAACAAGTTTTTCTATCTCCGAAATGGCTGCAAGAAGTAAATCGGGCAAAAAAGAAGAAGCTAGTGCTATCTTAATCCTCAAAGCTATCACCACGTTACTGGGGGAACATCGTGAGGCGTTAGCTACTGAGTTCAAAACATTGTTCCGTCAACTCGATCAGAAACTTGACCAAACAAGGCTTGTAGTGGAGGACCACGGACAATGTGTCTCGTCACTTGATCTCGCTGCAGATGACCTCAGTCAACGAGTTACAGACCTCGAGAGCATTTGCCCGACTCTGCGTGACGACAATAATCGACTTGGAGAGCCCAAGCAGGAGGCAGAACATACGCATCCTGGGTCTTCCGGAGTCTATGGAAAGCGGACCACCTACCAAATTCTTCTCAGAATTGTTGTGCAAAGTATTTGGGAACACCACACTGCCGTCACCACCATAAATCAACAGAGCCCATCGTTCCCTAGCACCCAAGCCTGCTGCTGGCCAACGACCACGGCCAGTCATCATCCACCCACACCGGTACCAGGCGAAGGATTTTCTTATCAGAGCGGCGCAACGGAGAGGGAAATTGGAACATCACGGCCAGTCGATTCGGGTTGTGGAGGATTACAGCCCCGAAGTTTTCAGTCAACGAGCAGAATACAGCAGCTTAATGGCAGAACTTTATAAACTTGGTCTAAAACCTGCTCTCCTCTACCCCGCCCGGCTCCGAATCACACTATCTGATGGAGCCAGAAAGTGGATACGCTCCTTGGACGAAGCACATAAGTACATCAAGGGCTCCCGCAAGTCCCAGTAACAGCCATAATAGGTCTGTTCAATAACTCGCCTCCGCTTAGAGGGGTACCACTCTGCAGGTTTTGTGCGATGTTAGTTGGCTTGGTTTTGCCGCACTCTTGCACACCTGACGACGATCGGCGATTTGCACAGCTGACGGCGATCAGCTGTTTTCCGGCAATATAAATCACCTGGCCGAGAAGTGCCAGGGTTTGCTTACTGACTGTCAGCTCGAGAACCCACGTCTCCTTTCTCCTGACCAGCAGACTGACCTGTGTGCGTCTTACAAACGTGAGTGCGGTTTCTTTCCCTTTGGGTCGTTTATGACGGTATTCCTCCGAACATTGTCCGGTCTGCCTTGGTCTCGCCGATCGGGTCTGGAGCATTGTCTGATCTTGGCGGGTCGGACAGTGTTTTGGATCTGGTCGGGGAGATCCTGGCGGACTGGAGTGAGTGCGGATAGGCGTGAGTGCCGGCGATTCTAGTGATTTTAATTAAATAGATATCCTGAAGCAGCATATTGATTTATTCATTTTCCGTTTCCTGTATTAATGATGTTATAGTTTAAGTGTTTCCGTGATTATATATTGATCCGTTCGCGAGCGTAAATTATTATTAACAGTGATACGGAGGCTCAGTGACTGATAACTATTTGTTGGCAAACAAATTTCATGTTTTTTTTGTTGTTTTTTTTGGATATTACAACATACTCGAAACTGAAGTTTTTTAAATTATTTATTCTGCCTCGAACAAATTTCTTGAGATAATTTCAAATATCTAAATTAATTGGTTTGGCACGTTCTAAACACCAGTGCAATAAGTTCCTTTACTGTACATATATGTTTTTTTTAACAGGTTTGGTTGATAATTCTAACACTTTACTATCGATGTTCAGGATATATGTTACTGCTTTATGTTATTCGTAAACATATTTCAAAGCTCAAATGAGGCTCTTATTTTAAAAATCGAATTCTCTCTCTCTTTTTTTTTCTTTCTCTCTCAAATATTAATGTTTTTGAGGTGCTAAGTGCAGAAATATCTATACATGTTCTTGTTGCGGAGTAGTGGTTAATTTAGTGTGGAATAATGAGCTGTGTCATTGTTTGTTATGAAGAGCTTGCTGCTTCTTTTTCTAGCAGCTGTCTTAGTTGGGCAGAGTGGTTTGGGGGGATATGTCACTGCCAGAAACGTTCTATTATTTTTTTTGGAAACTAACAGTCTGTGCTAGTCACATTCATATTATTTTTGTGTTTTTGCCTAATCTACAGATTAATGATGCATTCATGGACTTCTATACCCAGCTGTACACCTCGGAATTTCAGGCTGATTGTGACAAAATCCTTGAGTTTCTAAATGGTCTAAGTATTCCCAGTCTCTTACAAGATCTGAAGAAGAAGTTAGAGGAGCCTATATCGCAGGCAGATATAGCATTAGCCATTTCTTTAATGCAGTCAGGTAAATGTCCGGGCCCTGATGGTGTCCCGGCACAATTTGTTGTTGGAAATTCTCCTTGCTTCTTTCTCCATTGTTATGTTCGTTTTTTTCAGAATCTCGTAGACAAGGTTTCCTTCCTCCTTCATTCGCTGAAGCTTGCATCACGCTTATAGTTAAAAAAGGTAAAGACCCGACTGATTGCGCCTCCAATAGGCCTATCTCCCTCCTAAACACAGATGCCAAAATCTTAGCCAAGGTTCTGGCTCATAGGTTGGAGAATGTCCTTCCTAAAATTATACCCAAAGACCAAACTGGTTTTGTTAAAGGTAGGTAATCATAATTTAACATAAGACGACTGCTCAACATTATTTACTCTGCCCCTGAAGGTGTCCCAGAGTGTGTGCTTTCTCTAGATGCAGAGAAAGCTTTCGATCGTGTCGAATGGGTCTACCTGTTTGCTGTGCTGAAGAAATTTGGGTTCGGTCCAAACTTTGTCTCTTGGATTAAACTACTCTATTTAAACCCCACAGCCTCAATTCGAACTAACACCCAACGGTCGAGACCTTTTAACTTGTATCAGGGAACTCGGCAGGGGTGTCCACTCAGTCCTATACTATTTGACATGACTATGTGCCACAGCACTTCGCTCTTGTTAAGACATATCAGGCATTTGGAGGGGTGACAAAGACTTTTTGCTGATGACCTGCTGCTCTTAATTTCCAAACCAACAGTCTCCTCCTCAGACAGTTACCCCCTGTCCTGTCGCTGCTTAGTAAGTTTGGTAGACTTTCTGGCTATAAATTAAATCTTAATAAAAGTGAGCTTTTTCCCTATCAACCGTGAAGCAAGTGCTCTGGACTTAAGCTGCTTCCCTTTCAAAATTGAAAATAAATTTTCCTATTTCGGTATATCTGTGACAAAAAAAGCATAACGATCTTCTCCAGGAGAATTTTACAGCTCAGTTAAATCAAACTAAACAAACCTTAATGCAGTGATCACCTTTTATCAATGTCCCTTGTGGGTCGCATCAACTCAGTGAAAATGATCATTCTACCTAAACCTTTATACCTTATCCAGGCCTTGCCGCTCTTTATCCCTGAATCCTTTTTTAAAGTTCTTGACTCTGTTATCTCATCATACTTATGGCGGGGCAAACAACCACGTTTGAACAGGATTCATCTTCAAAAGACAAAAGAAACAAGCGGTTTGCCCCTTCTAGGGCTGGACGATAATTGGATAACGATATATATCGATCGATAGACGTGTGCTGCGATAGGAAAAAAAGGGGTCGATAGAAAGTTCAATAGAAAAAGTTTCACTTCCTTTTTCATTATAGCCAATCATGTAGCTTAATATTACGGTCATTTCTTCCTCCAACCAATCGCAAACACAGACCCAGGTATGCTCCGTCACCAAGCCCCGCCCCTCTCCAACAGAGAGCACCTGTAGACAGATGCCGCAGCAAGGAGAGGCGGAGGAAATCATTCTGAAAAAAGGTTTCAGAAGCTCACTAGCACGGCAATATTTTGGCTTTTTCAAGTCCGACTAAATCAAACTGCGGTCGTTGTTTTACCACCTAAACTAGTCGCATCCGAAGGAATACGAGCTGTGTCGCCCGCACCGCGGCTCCACGTCGTCGTCGGAATCCGCTGCCAGCACACCAAACTGGACTTCTTGCAGTAAATACGACAAAGCGTCCAAGCAACATAAGGACATCACCCATGCAGTAACATGCTTCATAGCGAGGGATATGCTGCCAATAACGACCGTTGAAAAGGTTGGCTTCAAACAGCTTCTCGCCACTCTTGACCCGCGATATGAAGTTCCCGACCGCAAGTATTTTTCAAACAGCTCTTCCTCATCTGTACGAGTGCAGGGAATCAGTGCAAAACTAGCTGTTATCCGTTTCTTTCTACGCCACAACGTCGGACCTCTGGTCGAGTCGCACGTTTGAGCTCTATCTCAGCCTCTTTAAAAATAAATAAATAAATAAAAATAATAATAATTCAGTTGTGTTTAAAAAAGGTGGTTAAATAAAAGTTTGAATTTGAATTCAGTGCTCATGTGTTCTTTATTAAAAGTCGGTCATGAAGTAATAGTATAAAACATCCAGCGCTGCAATTAAAATATGTTTTAAGTTTTTTTTGGAAAATTATCGATATCGATCAATATGATTTTTTTAAATCGATATCCTTTTTTTCTATATCGTCAAGCCCTAGGCCCTTCCAAACTTTCGTTTTTATTATTGGGCTTCTAATCTGCGTTGCCTCACATTTTGGTCTTCCTTTTATGACCAGCCAGATTGTCCTGACTGGGTGGCAATGGAATTACAGTCAAGCCATAATTTGTCACTTCTTGGATCTTCACTTCTACTCCCTTCACTTAAATCAATCAGAAACCCAGTGGTTAAACATTCTTTGAATATCTGGGTTCAGTTTAGGAAGCATTTTGAGTTCCATAGCTTTTCTTTACTAAGCCCCATTGCATCAAACTGCCCTGCTCTTTATGGCAAGTTGCTAGATTTAAAAAGTGCCCCTCGCAGATAAGTTCAAAGCAGCTTGGGAGGAAGATTTGGGTTTCCCCCTACCAGAAGCAACTTGGGTCTCTATACTCAAGTTGGTTAATTTGACTTCCCTCTGTGCACGCCACTGCTTAATACAGTTCAAAGTAGTACACAGGGCTCATTTTTCAAAATTAAAATTGTCTTCAATATACCCAGATAATAGCCCACACTGTGTTAAATGCAAACATGTGGAAGCTTCCCTCATCGTATTGGTCCTGTTCAAGCCTCAACAAATATTGAAAGGAAGTTTTCCAGACTCGTTCTTGGTTGTTAAACATCAAATTAGAACCAAACCCACTAACTGCTTTGTTTGGGGTAATGGGAGGAGAGGAAAAACTAACTAAAGTGAAGGAATGCATGTTATCCTTTTCCTCCCTCCTGGCTCGACGAGCGATTCTGCTCAGGTGGAAAGATACTTTCCCTCCGACTCATGCAAAATGGCTGGAAGATATCATGTCTTGCTTGAAACTGGAAAAAATAAGATTCATTGCAGCAATCAAACAAGAAGTTTCAGGAGATGTGGGCCCCCCTCTTGCAAGCATACAAGACTCTGTAAAGACTTGGTTAACCCTTGCTATGCTGCATGTCTTTTTTTATCTGTAATTATTGTTTCAACAGTGATTTTATCTTTTCTAAGACTAGTAGTTCGGCAGTGACATGGGAGGGATTTTTTCGTACATTTGGATTTTTCTTTTTCTTTCTTTTTTTCAATTTTTTCTTTGTTTATTTGTTTTGTTTGTTCCTTTGTCTGTGTTATTCTACATGTGATTTGTACATTTGCACATACCATGACTAATACCAATATCCATTCTATGCTTCTGCAATATTGTACAACAATGTATATTTGCTATACCGTAAAATGTTCAATAAAAAGATCTTGAACCAAAAGAAAAAAATTCTTTGGTGGTGAACAGCTCTATTCACCTCGTCTTCCATAGTGGCCATACTGCCGCTGTTAGCTTCATCTTCCACACCTCTGTGTGCGTGCATGCTTTGGTACTGAACGATATAAATGAATGTGTTGTTCATCAAAGCCGATTGGAAACCGCTTCAGTAATTGTTCCCCAACACAACCAGTGGGTGTCGCCAACAGATGTGCAAATGTAGAAATGTATGTACGCAAGTTAGAGACTTGACGTGAAGCACCGCACATTTCCACCGTCAAGTCACTTTATGGACATCCGAACGTGAACATCAAAACGGACATACAACGTTTATTTGTACGTACATTTTTGTACATGAGGCCCCTGGTGATGAAGATGATGATGGTGGTAGTGGTAGTGGTGATGATGATGATGATGGTGATGATAAAGCAGTTGATCAGACATTGAGTCTTGATTCACTTTCACAGTCTTCAGAGTCTCACATGTCGACCACAACTTCTCACTCTGCTCTCCTTCATCCAGTGAACTCCCAGAGGTTCAGTGTGCAGTGGTGTCTTCAGCTCTGAAGTCCAGCCCCTCCCACCTCACACTGCTGGACCTGAGTCTCAACATCCTGAAGGATCCTGGAATGAAGCTGCTCTGTGCTGGACTGCAGAGTCCAAACTGCAGACTGGAAGTTCTCAGGTCAGTTCCTGCTTTCTACTGGTGGACAGTGTGTGTCAGCAGATGACAACTGGTGTGTAACGCTGCTCAGTGTGAAGACTTTGAAGCAGATATTAAAGACTCATCTAGACAAAGTGGATGTTGTTGATATTTTCATGTCAACAATCTGCAGCCAGAAAAGACTTTGGATGGTGGAAGAAAGTGTGGAAAATGTCTGCTGTCACTTTGGAGCTCAATGGAAGTTGTTGATTGGTGATGAAGGTCACATGACTGAGCAGAAGATCCTGTGTAGAAATATTCGAGGCAGATTAATAGTGCAGCAGTATTTCTTCATCTTGTCCTTTGAATGTGTTTGACTTGTAACGAGACTCTGATGACTGAAAACAGCCAAAAGCACACAAAGGACTCAATGATTATTTTCCATCTTCACTGCTGATTGGCTGCACACTGACTGACACACTGCTGTTATTGTGTAGACAACACACTGGCACAATGACTCGTTTGAAGGAATGACTCAGTGATCCGAACAATGACTCTTAATATGACATTTACACCATGAAAGAAATCAAATATTTCTTCTTTATTCAGGTTGAATTACTGCAGGTTGTCAGAGCTCAGCTGTGATTTGCTGCTCTCAGCTCTGAAGTCCAACCCCTCCCACCTCAGACACCTGGACCTGAGTCACAACGACCAGCTGCAGGATTCAAGAGTGAAGGTGCTGAGTGGTTTTCTGCAGAGTCCAGACTGTAAACTGGAGACTCTGAGGTCGGTTCACCCTCTTCACTCTACAACTTCTATCACTCTTGTTATTGTTGTCATGACTTTGAATTGAGTTTGTTCAAATTAACTTCCATTAGAAATGTTTAAAACACACACACACACACACACACACACGTGCGCACACCCACATGCACACAACTGTGAATGTCACTCTCCATCATTATAAACTCTCCATCATTTCGTCTTTATTCAGGTTGAGTGGCTGCAGGTTGTCAGAGCTCAGCTGTGATTGGCTGCTCTCAGCTCTGAAGTCCAACCCCTCCCACCTCAGAGAGCTGAACCTGGGAGGAAACCAGCTGCAGGAATCATCAGTGAAGCCAGTGAGGGATCTTGTCCACAGCAGATTCTATAAACTGGAGAGTGTGAGGTCAGTACTGGTTTGGAACCAGTGGATGATGGTTCCAGCACCAAAGCCAGTTGATCCCACAGCAGAGGTCCAGTGTTCCCAGTCACAGTGTGAGAGGAGGATGGTGACGTCCAGCTGCTCCTCATTCATCCAACATCTGCTGCCAAACTGCTTCTTCTCTCAGTTCACCACTCAATTATTGATCAGTTCATCTTCATCAGGCCTCAGTATCAGTCCAACACTCCATGGTCACATGACCTTCATATGTTCCACACTTGACATGTGACTGAGAGTCTGCTTCTTCTCACCAGTCACTCCATCATCTCCATCAACAGTCAACGTCTCTGTGATGATGCGTTCAAGGACCGTGAGTCCTGACTCCTGCTGTCTCTTCTTCTCTCTGCAGGTGGTGGTGAGGGAGGATGAGAAGAGTGAAGAGGGGCGCTCCATCTAGTGGTGGCTGACAGAACTACAACCAGTGGAGCTAAACAGCAAGCTGCACGCACGCACACTGAGTGGGCGTGTCACGACCTTTGACCCCAGTGGAGCCTGGTGGCTGGCGGACTGCTTCTCCCTACAAGCTGCTGTGGTTACTGGAAGAGATGTCCCAGAAGCCACTTGTGGAGGTGAATCCTCAGTGGAAGAAGCAGGACTTGGAGCAGCTGCTCAGTGAAGGCAGCAGCAACACAACCACTGGTTCTGCTCTCATCATCCACGGCTGGAACATCTCGGCATGAAGGTTTCACACATCAACAACACACTGATCTGCTCTCACTTCAGAGGTCTATAACATCTTCATTTTGATCAAGGTCTTTTTATTTTGGTTTTATCATTTACAGTTCGCTGTTTAGCATGAATTCAGTGAAACAGAAAACAGAAACAGAACAGTAAGTTTATTCTATCCCTCCCCCTAGCCCAACCCCATACCAGACAGGATACATAAGTGCAGAGCAAAAAGTTCCAAGTACAGGATTGACAAAGCCAAATATGACAAATGAAAAAAAAAAGGAAGGGAAAAAAAATGGTAAAGAGAGAACAGCAGGTAACAGCTGAGGATTACAATACAATGTTATATGCCTCCATATTCTCAACAAATACTAAAAAAAGGCTGCCAAATATTATAAAACTTTCAAGTAGATCCTCTGATTGTGTATCTGATCTTCTCCAATTTGATATGATACATGACTTCCCTAATCCACTGACTGTGTGTTGGAGGTGTTGGGTCTTTCCATTTTAATAATATCAATCTCCTAGCTAATAGAGAACAGAAAGCCAGTACAGTATTTTCTTTTGTTCCCAGTTGTCCCCACACCAAAGAGTGCAATCAATGGAGATGGCATTATTTCCTCTCCGAAAATCTTAGAAAAGGTACCGAAAATTGATTGCCAGAAGGTCCAAAGCTTTGGAAACGCCCAAAACATATGTAAGAGTGTGGCTGGGTCTCTTCTGCATCGATCACAACTGGGATCTAAATCAGGTTTGATCTTGGCAAGTCTAACTTCAGACCAGTGCAGTCGGTGTACAATCTTAAACTGAATGACAGCATGTCGAAGATGAAAATATTGACTGTATTTTTTTCCCCCAAATGCTGTCTGTGATTGGTCAATTTAAATCTGTCTGCCATTTATTCTTGAGGAGGTTCAAAGGCATCAAGTTATGAGAGTACAGTTTTTCGTATAATGTTCCAATAGTTTGTTTTCTAATTAGTTTACAATCAAAAATTGAGTCCAATAGACTGGTTGGTGGACACAAGGGAAAACATTTAAAGGAATATGATATTATTGTACTAACTGTTCATAGGAGGCAAAAGTGCCATCAATATACAGATCAGACAGTGAGACCATACCTCTTCTGGACCAGCCAGCAAAGACCTCATCGACGGTGTAAACATGTGGTTTTTTGCAATTGGTGTAGCGTGAGATAAATCTGTCAGCGAGAAGGATCTTCTAAACTGGTTCCATATTTTGATTGAGTGCAAAACAATGGGGTTAGAAGTAAGGTTAGAAATGGGCTGTGTGAATGGCAACTTAGAACACGGTAGGGCTTTTAAGGAAGTAAAAATTACAGATGCCCTCTCAGGATTTAGCCATTCAGTGTCAGTGTTGTCATCATCATTTCCCACCCAGTACAGCATTACTCTAAAATTAACAGCCCAATAATAATACAAAACATTAGGGAGTGGCAACCCTCCCATTAAGCGAGGTCTTTGGAATACACTTCTCTTAATCCTGGGTATTTTTTTGTTCCAAATGGAATTTGATATCTAATTATTTAATTTGGTAAAAAATGGCTTAGTTAAGAAAACCGGAAAGCATTGAAATATATATAAAAACTTAGACAGTACATTTATCTTTACTATATTAATTCCACCCAAAGAGAAATGCAGAGAATTCCATCTTTCGAAATCATGATTCAAACTCGATAATAGTGGCTGATAGTTAGCAGCATAAAGATCTTTGTTTGTCTGTGATCCATATGCCGAGGTATTTGAATTTTTTTGGGCTAATTTTAAAGGAAAGTGAGTTTAGGGACGTATCATCATTGCTCGTGCCTATGGGCATTAGCTCACTTTTCTGAATATTTACCCTGGAACCAGATAGTTTACCAAATTCTGTTAACAAGACCGTTAGTTTAGGAAGGCTTGAAAGGGGGTATGATATATAGAGTAGCATATCATCTGCATAGAGCTAGACTTTATGCTCCTCCCCTGATTGTTGGATTCCTTTGATGTCAGTTCTTTGCCTCAGAGCAAGAGCTAGAGGTTCCATTGCAATTGCGAAAAGGAGCAGTGACAAGGGACATCCCTGCCTTGTGCCACGTTGAAGCTAGAAGAAAGGGGATAAATCAACATCTTCTTTTTGGAGGTGAAAAATACTTTTTAACAGACTTTATTTCTGGTTTATTAAATTGAATAAGGAAATCATGTGGAAAAGATAAAGTGTTTCACAACACCTGTGATGGGAATTCAAATGATTATTCATGTATAAGTAAGACAAAAGAAGTTTCCCTCAAAATAATTCATGGTTTTGATGCTTGTGAGATGTTTCTGTGGAGATTGAAGGACGTCAATGAATCAGAAGGAAACCAGATCATTTATTTTGCTCTTCTCCCTCTCAGGTGTTTTCTGTTCATTTGTCAAAACACTCATTCAGTTTTCTTCTCACACTTCTGTATTTTTTTTTCTCATATCATCAACCTAATTTTGTTACTAGCAAGATACCTTCACTAATTCTTTATTTGTTTTTTGTTTTTAAAACTGAGCTCAAACATTATATTTCAATGATTCAATATTCTGACAATAAATGCCATCACAACCTCTGACCTGTGTGACCTCAACTGACGTTTTATTTCTCCTGCTTTAGCACTTCGATTATATATCTTCTAAAGTCTAGCCATGGGGATTCTCCATATCTTAATACCTTGTGTTCTAGAAGTTTTAATTCTATATTTTACAAACAAATCCAGTTCAGTTCAAATATAATTTTGGCCCATAAAACAAATGCTACATTATGATTAATCACAAACAGATTAAACAATCCTGGACATAAGGTGGTTTGCCCTCTCTGGGTCAGTGGGGAGATCCTGCCTCAGGTGGAGGAGTTCCAGTATCTCAGGGTCTTGTTCACCAGTGAGGGGAAGATGGAGCACAAGATCAACAGGAGGATCGGTGCAATGTCTACAGTGACGCGGTCGCTGTATCGATCCGTCGTGGTGAAGAAGGAGCTGAGCCGAAAGCAGAAGCTCTGGATTTACTGGTCGATCTACATTCCCACCCTGGCCTCTGGTCAAGAGCTTTCCGTGATGACTGAAAGAATGAGATCGTGATGACAAGCGGCCGAAATGAGTTTCCTCCACAGGGTGGCTGGGCTAGAGCACCCTGAGGAACATGGAGAGGAACCAGCTGAGGAGGCTCGGGCATCTGTTTGGGATGCCTCCTGGACGCCTCCCTGGTGGAGGTGTTCCTGGCATGTCCCACCAGGAAGAGACCTTGCTGAGGGACCAGGTCTCTGGGCTGGGCTGGGAAGCCTTGGATCCCACTGGATGAGCTGGAGGAGGTGACTGGGTCCAGGGAAGTCTGGGGTCTCTGCCCAGACTGCTGCCTCCACGACCCGACTCTGGGTCAGTCGAAGATGGATGGATATAAGGTGATAGAACATTTCATAAAACCAGACTCTGCATTATAACTTCTATTACACTCTAAATAACTCACTCCAATATAACTGCACTCGTCCTTCTCTCACATTGGATCACAATGACAAAACAACAGAACAAAGACAATGATCCAACTGTACTGCCACATCCAGACTCAGTGTAGGTCTGTAAGCCTCTTGGACCTTCATGTGAACCACTGCATGTTCACTGGAGGTGAAGACTGCTGTCCTCCTCCCTGGACAATGCAATCTCACTTTCAATCTCACAGCCACTAAAAAACCTAATTCTAATTGAGATGTCCTCACCAGCCAATCACTGTTGGGAGTCCAGCCTTCAAACACTCCTCCTGAATTCAGAGTCACATCTGTGAGCATTTGGAAATTTGGCCCTTATCCTCCACACCGCACAACTTGAAATGACAGCGCCACCTACATGTATCCTTTCAGCAGCCAGCATGTTCTGACCCGTCTCCACTGTGGCCTGTTTGGTCATCTGGACCAAAGTCTGGATCATCAGTGTCCAGGTTCATGGAATCTGTCAGTATGCTGCCATCCTGTGATGTAATGATAGATAATCACTCTATTTATACTAATGTGCAGAACCACTAGAGTGTCATTTCTTCACTGCTGTCAGCAACAAGAAATTGGTGTCATACTGGTGTAGAACACTTATGGGCTAATTAATAAGAAATGACATATTTATGAATCACCTGCAATGCTCAGATTGTTGCTGCTTATCTGCTTATATGAGCCATGAACTGTTGCAATATAGAACCATGGGCAGTAAATAAGAATTAGCGTAGTGTATTATAATTTAAAGGTCTACTAATGGTAGTTTTTTAAAGAATTTAGCAGGGATGGAACAGGCTAACGTGACGACGTCACTTGTAAAACGGTAGGAGCTCAATCTGCTGTCACGGCTAAAACTCCGTGAAGCTAATAAGTTCAGTTCACCACGCTCCCCACTAATCCACCAATTCCCATTATCCCACTATACATTAGTACAGGACTACGTCACCAGTCGTACGGGCAGTAACCGCCCAGATCAACTTGCTACCCTCTTATAAGTTGTCTCCTTAGCTTATTCAGAACTTATTACGAGCAATTTAACCTTCGTAACAAAGAGCGAACCCTTAAGTATCGCGACGACCCCAAAAACCAGTGAAACATATTGTGTTCTTTAAGCACGACTACGAATTACTGGGATCTAGGCGCCGTCAACAGTGCGCTGCTCTCTCCGCCACCCTCATCCCCACCCCCATTTTAAACGCCTTGAAACCAAGAATCCACTATTTCTCCTGTTCTTACATTTTCTGTCATTCATGTAAAGTACTAAGTAAAGGACGTCTAGCTGTATCATTATTATTATTTTTATTATTTGTATGTGTGTATATATATATATATACACACACACACACACATATATGTGTGTGTGTGTGTGTGTGTGTGTGTGATTATTCTTCTATATTAATACTGTACTGTACTTGATCACAGGTGCAGGCACTTTACTAATTAAATTTGTAAATTGCCTGCACCTGTGATCAAACAGGTGCACTAATGAGAAGAGTCTGACTGACAGAGTAGACAAGACAGACAATGGAAGATGGAAATAAAGTTAACAATGGACCCAAAACTACTCAGGGAAATGATGGTACATAAAGTCCATTATCCATTAGATGTTTAAAGTGGCAAGATGTTTCTCTCTAACCTTGTTTGTGACCAATTAAATGGAATTCTTCATTATATTTGACAATGAAAACCAAAAGAGCACATGGCAAAAGTGGTGCTCTCTGCCACTGAGGCGGACAACATTTTTTAAAGAATTCCACTGCAGCAGCATGTGGGAGTTGAAAAAACCCACAATGCCATCATTAGTTCTAATTACTGGTCTGGCGTGCAAGCCGATATCAGAAAATGGGTTTGTGACATTTTTAATCATTATTTCATTAATGATGTCACGAAAAATGTTCAATTTATATAAATTCAAGCATACATCTATTCAATGTGCATCAATGTTTGCTCTCTAGATAGCACAGTGTCCAGGTTGCCAGGCCAAACGAGCTTCTTTCAAAGAAAGAACACAGTACACCCCCATTACTGTAAGCTTGACAGCACAACTGCGCCAATAACAACATCACTCTATAGCAACCCTTGGCTAACAATTTTTTCTTTAAGGTCCAACAACCATTTGATTTGGTCGGGATGGACCTGATGCGCCTGACCGTGACAGAACACGGGAATCAATACGTTTGTGTAATGGTTGATTATTTTACCAAATGGGCAGAAGCCGACCCTCTGAAGAGTAAGTCAGCAGAAGAGGTCACCAGTTGTATTCTTAAATTTATATACACATATGGTGTACCTCAGAGACTGCTAACAGATCAGGGGACAGAGTTCAAAATTAAGGTAAGACCCAAACTGTCCATTGCTATATTCCTGTGCTTTATATCATGCACCTGTTTTTGTTCAATGGATTAACAGCTAAATCGGAACCTGTGCTCTGAGTTAAACATTCAGCGGAGCTTTTGCTCACCTCATCACCCCCAGACAACGGTTTGGTGGAAAAACTCAATGGCAACATACAGAGGTAAGTTACTTACTTTTTCCACATCTTCTAGGTTGAAACAAGTGATTATATGAAACATTCTTTTCAGATCTCTGAACAGGCTCTCGAGATCAAAGCCCAGATCCTGGGACAAACGTGGGGGGGGGGAGATGGCTCCAGAATTCCCAAAAAGCTGCAAAGGATTGCAAGGTTTCCACTGGTTCAATGCAGTACGTCAAATGTCCCTTAAAATACTGCTTGTCCGACTAGAGGTAAATCTCAGGCCACTCATTATGATTTGTCATTATAATAAAGTAGATTTCTGCAGCATATCTGTACCTCATAAAAAAAAATAAAAAATTCAAAGCTGTCAATGAAATTCTCACTGCCAAGGCTGAGATCATTTGGGCAAAGTACTGGCTGCTAGTGGTAAGTGTACTATGTTTTGATATGACAACTGTGTCAGTGCAGGGATCAACAAGGTAGGCTAATCGCATTTGCTTTGTTTTACACAAATAGCAAAGTGGCATAAAGTATGCTTTATAGTCTGCTTCCTGCAAAAGGTCATGTATCCAAACTTTTCCACCGATGATTACACCCTTTTATACAACTCTGGTAAGTTGACTGCATAGGAGTTGTCTTCAGGCTTTTGGTATTTGATGTAATTTTTTGTGTACCACAATTTGGCAGAGCTTTGCTGCATATGCGTCAATGAGGAATATGGGCACATGGATTCTCCAGTCATTCAATGGGTACAAATTTTGTCCTTTTGTTTTGTTTTTAGTCTCAAGAAATAATGTCTAACGCTCGTCGCTGAGCATGGCCATGTAGGGAAATCCGGTACTCATTGACGTCAATGCGATCCCAATGTTAAAAAAACTCGGTGAAACGGAGTGTTCGGAACCGATGCCCAACAACTTGCAGGGCTCACGTCCAAAAGCATGAACCTCTTGGAACAGCATTTAGAGTTCAGAAAAGTGGAAAAGCATCATAGGTCCCCTTTGACAAGCAAAGGTTTATTAACTCTAGAGGTATAAGGTTCAACTTAGGGAGTCAGTCCAAAAATGCAGAGCTGGAAAAATAGCAGATAAGCAGGCTGTGGCGAGGATGCAGTCAAACGGGTGGTGCTCTGGAAGTAACTGACAAACTGGCAGCGGCTAGGTGATTAGACCAGGTTTAAGCACAGGTGTAGATGAGCAGGAGGCAATCAGGGTGACCAGTGGCAGGTGAGTCATGGGAGCAGGTGTAGCTCATCACGTTGATGATCCCTCCCAGGCCAGCTGCCAGACAGGGGCTGTTGCTGTGTCTCAATTCAGGGTCTGCATCCTTGAAGTGCGCATTTTGAAAGGAAGTTGCGTCATAGCACTGCGCAAAGGCTTGTCCCAATTCCCGAGGGTGCTTAGGACGCTCCAAATGCGTACTCGGAATGCGCCCTCATTTTAGCCGATTTCAAGGCTGCACCGCTACTATCCTTCGCGTACTTATGTATCCCATGATGCTTTACGTGCTGCTGCAAAGCATCCTGGGAACCTGGGCATCTAAGAAGAATGGCGGCAACTCCTGTCCCCACAACCTTTAAATGTAAAGTATATAAATTATATAATATGAAGTATTCAAATTCTGTGTAATGTCAAAGTTTTTACCGTGGGGTTTGTGCTCATTTGAACATCCAACACCATACATGTCAAACCAAAACCCCAAATTTAGTTAAAATATGCTTGAGTATTGCACTTTTAAATGTTTGAGTTTCAGAGGTTGCTTCATTTAATGTACATAAAAGGACCAGTAAATTTATATAATTTTATCTTGATCCAAAATAAAATTCTGAATTTACATAGACTGTAAATTTTGAAGTCCAGTAGAACGTTTGGAGTGAGTAAATAAATAAGTAGATAAATCATCATCATTCAATCAATAAATCATAATAATTTCTTGAATTAGATTTTAATTCCTTTCCTCTTGTTGTAACACAACACATGTTTCATTGTGTTTCAGGGAGCAAAGAGCAAACAGAGGCCCTTATACAAGGTCAGAAAATGACCACTTGTTTACTGGGGCCAAGAACTCCGCCAATGCAGGGTGGAAGTAACGTAATAATAAATAGGCTATTTGTCAGTGTACTAATGTAACCTTTTGTAAATCTTTGCATCCCATGTTAATGTGATCTTGTTCTTAACTTTTCTCGTTTCTCTGTGTTTAGAATCGTACTGGACAAGATGGGCCTGCTGGGGACTGTGGAGCCCCAGCAGGCAAAAACAAAAAAAAAAATGGTATAACTTAAAAAAAAAAAAAAAATACAAGGTGGGTGTGTGGACTTGAATGATGATGTGGAAATGAACTCATATTTGTTTTAACCATGCAAATACACACGTTGCTGACGTGAATGATTTCCACTGCCTTAGGATTGCAAATACCCAGGGACTGGTGAGCGGGTGAGCGGGAAGCCCACCGCTGCAACCTGGCCCTGGTTTGACCTCATGGATGAGGTGCTAGGACAAAGGCCCTCCACCGCCCCCCCTGTCCTAATTGCATCTCTCCCTGAGGACACACCAGAGCCAGTTGCAGAGGTGGGTGACCAGGAGGAGGAGGAGGACCCTGAAGAGGGAGGGAGTCAGACAGTCCCAGGACCCCAAAGAAAGAGGAGGAGGGACAGGGAGGACGATCTCCTCGACCTCCTGAGGGAGGACATGCGGCAGCAGAGGGAGGACGTGCGCCTTCTCTGGGAGGCAGAGGAGAGGAGAGAGAGAGAAAGCAAGGAGAGAATTGAGAGACTTTCTCTCTCCTCGAGAGGCTTGTGGAGCGGGAATGAATTTTGTATTTATTCATTCATCATTCATTCATCTTCTATACCCGCTTATTCCAATTCAGGGTCACGGGGGTCTGCTGGAGCCTATCCCAGCTGTCTTAGGGCGAAGGCAGGGTGACACCCTGGACAGGTCGCCAGTTCATCGCAGGGCTTGTATTTATTGTTTATATTTAATTTATTCTTCTTTGTCTTTGTTTGTTAAAGAATAAAAGAAGTGTTATGTTCTCCCATGTTGTCTTGCATCCAGTACTTGCAACTTAAGTACAATTCATAAAAGTGTTAATAGACAACAACAAGTGATACTTTCATGGAGAAGGGTTTTTAATGTAAAACAAATAAACATTTGCAACTATTTACAGAACTAATTTACATTTAAATCTATTTAAACAATGATAAACTAAGTATTTAGAAAAACAAATGAACAGGAGTCCCTGGCAGTGCTGCTGGGATGGATGGGGTGCCACAATAGACATCTGGAGGAGGGTGCTCCTCTTCTGGCTGGCGAGGACATCATCTGGGGTGGTGGTGTTCAGGGTGTTTGGGATGCCTCGCTCAACTCCACCGGATTGTCCTGGGTTTGCAGGGTGACTTGACCAATGGCTGCCATGTCACTAAGAATTCTTTGAGAAAGAGGCAAAGATTATTACATACTTTAATAATATAAATATAATAAATTATCACAACAAACAAAACCATCTACAAAACACTTCAAGTAGGAATAATTGGCTTGAAAGTTATGTTATTTACCAACTACATATGTAGTCGTGATCAGGGTTAACCTCCTCCAGAGCAGACACCTCTGCAGACAGACGGTCCCGCCATGGAGGCCCACTGACGGCCTCTAGCCCGCCCCCCGCCCCTCAACCTCCGGCATGACGTCCTGCACTTCATCTTCTGGGGGCATGATGTCACCAGTTCCCAGGCAGATGTTGTGCAGGACGGCACATGCTGTTATGACCTAAAATTAACAAGGATTATTCATTAGTTTTGATTGACTGTTTCAGGACTCAAAAACAGGAGTGGTGCTTTGTTAGGCCTTACCTGAGGCACAAAGGTGTGGTGCACCTCCAGCGCTTTAAAAAAAAAAAAAAAAGGCCCTAAACCTGCTTTTCATCATTCCAAAGGCTCGCTCAATGATAGAGCGTGCCTTGGAATGATGGCTACTAAAGCGCTGGGCTCCCACACCTTGAACAGGTTGTTTGAATGGAGTGATGAGGGGGGGTGGATGCTGGAGGCATGGGTACCCGCCGTCTGCCAGGATGAAGTGTCCTGGAGGAGGGTAGGCAGCCTGCCTGTACAGTGGGCTGTACCGGATCACTCTGGCGTCATGCGCCAACCCCGGCCAGCCCACATACGTGTCCAAAAAGCCGCCCTGATGGTCACAAACTGCCTGCAATAGTATAGAAGCAAACAACTTTCGATTGATGTAGCAGTGACCATCAGCTGCAGCGGTGGGTGACCAGGAGGAGGAGGAAGCTGAAGAGGGAGCAAGTGAGCAAGTCCTGGGATCCCAGAGGAAGAGGACAGGGGGGGGACGAACTCCTGGACCTCCTGAGGGAGGACATGAGGCTGCAAAGAGAGGAGATGCGCCTGCTCAGGGAGGCTGAGAGAGAGAGAGAGAGAGAGCAAAGAAAGAATGGAAAGGCTCTTCTCTCTCCTCGAGTGGCTGGTGACTTTTGTATGTATTGTTTATAGTTAATTTATTCTTGTTTGTCATTTTATATTTATGTTCTAAATTGTTGTAGAAGTTTTTGTTTGTTAAAGAATAAAAGAAGTGTTATGTTCTCCCATGTTGTCTTGCATCAAGTACTTGCAACTTAAGTACAATTCATAAAAGTGTCAACAGACAACATCAAAGTGTTACTTTTAATGGAGAACCAGGGATTTAATAGAAAACATCTTGACTTTTGCAACTACACAATTACAACAGAAGCCTACGTACAAGTGTGTGTGCCAGTGACGCCCAACGGAGGAGGCCGTCGCCAAAGAGTGGTTGGGGTGAGCGAGAGACACGATACCGGAGAAGAGGCTAGCCCGCCGCTAGCTAGGATCGCGGGGTTTTTAACCGTCAACGCCACCGACCGTGCCATTCGCGCGCCCGAGGGGAGCGAAGAGGGTTCCAATCAGCAACCGGTATCCTTCAAAACAGGCCTGCAACGGGGGTTTTATTTCATTTATTTACTTTTATTTGTAGTGTTAGCCGGCTTAGGAAAAAGACTGACTGACGTGTACTATTTCTGTTGAATTTGTGTGACTGAAAACATAACTGTGTTTTTTTATTTTTCAAAGGTACCATCATATTTGGCGGTATTGTCTTTATTTGTGATTTTTTCTATAATACAGTGTGTTATTTTTTTATACTTACGTGTGTTGGTGTTTCCTTAAGGGTTGTTTTGCACATTCATAACATTGTTCATAGCACATAAGAAATAAGTTAGTGAGAACTGACATTGATTATAACTTGGGAGCGTTGTCCTTCATGGTAAAGGGGGATAAGAAGCGCTACATAAAATGGAGGCACCGCTGGGATGTTTTCTTATGTGATTAACTGTACATGACACCAATTTGTCGCTGTTCTTTAGCAAGTCATTTAATTAATTTTGTTTCCCTAAGCCAGAAGTAACCATTTATCATTTGTGTGCACAAACAAACCAGATAGAAAGTTAAAATGGATTTAGTGGGAGAATTCAAAAGTTGGTGTCGAGGTGAGGGCCTGCCTGAACACCGAGCTGTCATGGTTCTAACACCTGAAGATACAGAAGTGGAAAAAATTGAAGAAGTCATGGAAACCATCAATTGTCTGGGAAGAGTGAAAGTGAGAGGGAGAATGTTCAATGCCAAAGTGGCCAAGGTCATGGTGTTGTGTGAGTGTCGGGAGAGCTTCACTGCTGCAAACGTCCCTCCTGAAGTGCTACCTGCAGACGGACAGGAGGCTTGGACCGTTGTTGTCGTAGGGGAACAGGAAGCAACTGTGGACGACTTTAACAGTAAAGTGAGAGCCTTGCTGCATACAGAGGGAAGGACGGAACAAGACCTGCAATCTTTCATAACTACACCTTCCCCGCCTGTAACTGACCCTCTGTCCTCTACTGAAGCCATCCTCCGAGTGGTAGGTGACCTTCTCGATAAAAACTCTAAGCCTACCTCAGACAGTGGTGGGTTTCGACGACTGCGGGTTTTTTCAGGAACTCAACCCACTCCAGCTGGTGAAGAGCCTTTTGATCACTGGCTTGAACAAGCACAACTTATGGTGGAAGAGAGTGACTGCAGTGCCAAGGAGAAAAGGAGAAGGATCATGGAAAGCCTTAAAGGACCAGCATTGGAGACCGTCAAAGCCATGAGTGTCCAACCCTGACATGAGTCCTGCCATGTGCCTGGAAGCGCTGGAGCGCGCATTCGGAACAGCAGAGTCAGGGGAAGATCTGTATTTCTCATTCCGTTTACTGCAACAGAAACACAAGGAGAAACTGTCTGAGTTCCTGAGACGACTGGAGAGCTCTCTTAGCAAAGTTGTGCAGAAGGGTGGACTTCCAGCTGACCGGGTTGACCGAGCCAGAGTAGAGCAACTACTTGAGGTGGTATTGAGGCTGATTTGATGCTTATTCGACTAAGATTGCGAGAAAGACTTGACAAGCCTCCCACTTTTGTGGATCTGCTCAGTGAAGTTCGCAAAGAGGAAGAGTACGAAGCCTCTAGAAACAAGCTGAACACCTCCGTAGTGTCTAATCGAGCCAAAATTGAGGACAGCAAACAGGCCGAAATACAGAACTTGCGAGCAGAGGTCAAAGAGTTAAAGTCAATGTTTGGCACTATGACATCCAAGAGTTCCATCGGAGCTGAAGAGGATACAGATGTCGACCCCAAACGAGAACAAAGTCACGACCCGGAAGTGGCCGCTTTAAGAAAACAAGTCAAACAGCTGCAAAATAAACTGGCCAACAGACTGGTAAGACCCACCGAGAACTTCGCTGCAGCTATGTCAGTGGAAACAGTCCGCCCGGTACGACAGAGGCCACAAGTTTCTCGCGGTAACGCTGATGAAAATTTCTGTTACCGGTGTGGTGAAAATGGACATTTCGCTGTTAAATGTCCAAATGCAGAAAATCAAAGCAAAGTTATCCAGAAGTTGATACAGTCAAGAAAGAAGAATCAAGTCACAGGTCAGAGGCCTCCCAGTGATAGAGTCGCTAGTAATGTCACTGCTCTAGCCAAGAAAAGTGCAGTGGATATTGAGAGAGCTCCAAATGTCCCGACAGGACTAATCGGAGCTCCATCATGCGAACCTGTAAAAGTGAATGGACACATGTCTACTGCTTTATTAGACAGTGGGTCTCAGGTCACTATAATCTTCGAGGGCTGGTACAAGAGATACCTGTCTGATGTACCTATCCATCCAGTAGAGGACTTGACATCTGGGGTTTAAGCGAATCCAGTTACCCCTACAGAGGATACGTGGTGGTGGAGATGGAGTTTCTACAAAAGGTTACGGGTGCTCCTGAAACTATATCTGTCCTTGCACTGATTTGCCCTACCCCACGAGGCCCTGAGCAAACTCCTATTATAGTGGGGACCAACGCCAAGGCAAATCTACCAAAACGTCTGGCACGACTGTATGGAGAAGCTGTGGGTGTGAACCTTGCACAAATAGGTGAAACGCAAATGATGAATGCCATGACAGGGGACAACCCAAAGCCAGAGTCTCTCAGCACAGAAGAGGATGACGAGGGAGTGGGATGTGTGAGGTGGTTGGGACCAGGCCCCCTTGTTCTTCCACCTGGAACCAGCTGTCAGGTTAGCCCTATGGTCGAGTTCACGCAGCCAGCGGAGAAAGAAATTCTGATGTTCGATGGTTCTCCTACCAAACCTCTGCCCGCTGGAGTGCTCCTGACGTCGATAGTGGTGCCCAGATATGCCGTCGATTCTAACCAGTTCACTATCCAGCTGTGTAATGAGTCGCGTAAAGAGGCCACCATTCCCGTGGGAGCCATATTGGGACACCTGTACACCACCGACGTTGTCACCACCATCCCCAAGTCGGAGCATGTGGCAGTAGAGTTGGACGCCAACCAAATCAATTTCGGAGACTCACCCTTACCTGAGGTGTGGAAGGAGAGACTCATAAAAGCTTGTACATCGTGCGGATGTATTCTCCCGACATGAATGGGATGTCGGTTTAGCCAAAGGTGTGGAGCACAGTATCAGACTGGCAGATGAGCGACCCTTCCGCGAGCGGTCCCGGCGTCTTGCTCCAGCCGATATCGACGACGTTAGGAGGCACATTCAAGAGCTAATAGCGGCAGGCATCATCAAGGAGTCCCGAAGCCCCTATGCCTCGCCCATCGTGGTTGCCGAAAGAAGACGGGAAAGTGAGAATGTGCATCGACTACGCGACACACTGAACAGTCGTACCATCCCAGATCAATACACAACACCCCGTATTGATGATGCACTCGACTGTCTGTCAGGAAGCCAGTGGTTCAGCGTGCTGGACCTAAGAAGCGGATACTACCAGATCGCAATGAACCAAGAGGATAAAGAGAAGACAGCTTTCATATGTCCATTGGGGTTCTACCAATTCGAGAGAATGCCACAAGGGATAACAGGAGCTCCAGCCACGTTCCAACGGCTTATGGAGAAAGCCGTGGGGGACATGAATCTTCTGGAAGTCATTGTTTACTTGGACGACCTCATTGTTTTTGGAAAGACCTTGGAGGAACACGAGGAGAGGCTCCTCAAAGTAATTGACCGACTGAAGGAAGCAGGGCTTAAGATCTCACTAGATAAGTGTCAGTTTGGCCAGAGTGAAGTAAAGTATGTGGGACATCATTATCAGCCAACGGTGTCGCCACAGATCCAGCAAAGATAGAAACAGTCACCACTTGGCCCCAGCCCACTGATCTGAAGACCCTGCGATCCTTCCTAGGGTTCTCTGCGGATACTACAGGAGATTCATAGCCAACTACTCCTCCATCGTCCGGCCACTGACAGACTTGACACAAGGATACGCTCCAAAACAGCACAAAAAGAAAACTGATAAGGACTCAAAGAAAGTGTACATAAAAGATTCAGAACCCTTTGGGGAGAGATGGAGCCCAGCCTGCACCACCGCGTTCTATCAGATAATTAACTGCCTCACCCATGCACCTGTCTTAGCGTTTGCCGACCCGAACAAGCCCTACGTCCTTCACGTGGATGCCAGCCTTACTGGATTAGGAGCGGTCCTGTACCAGGAGTATCCAGAGGATTGAGGCCCGTCGCGTTCGCAAGCAGGAAATTGTCAACATCAGAAAAGAACTATCCTGTCCATCAACTAGAGTTCCTGTCTCTTAAATGGGCAGTGGTAGACAAGTTCCACGATTACCTCTATGGAGCCAAGTTTACAGTACGGACAGATAACAATCCCCTTACGTACGTACTCACCACAGCCAAGCTCAACGCCACGGGGCATCGGTGGTTAGCTGACCTATCCACCTACGAGTTCGACATTCAGTACCGTCCTGGCAAAAGCAATATTGACGCTGATTTGCTCTCAAGGCAAAACAGAAGTGAAGAGAAGCACAGGGACTGGGAGACCATTCCTCCAGCGGGGTTCAGTCAATCTGTCGTCGAGCAAGTGTTCCCAGCTCTCAAGAGACATCCCCAAGATACGCCGAACAGTTAGGCGCCCACCTGAATCTGTCCCTGACTTCTATGCTTTTCCAACACGCTTGGGGGTAAGTGCGCTAGGGCAAATGTCCAAGGGCGAAATAATGGCTGCACAGAAACAGGATCCTGTGATAGGACCAACCATAGAGGTTTTGAGACACGGCCTATGGCCGGAGGAGATCGAGGCAAAAGCCGACCTGATCCAGATGAAAAGGGAGCAAGGAAAGCTACAATTAAGAGATGGTCTACTTCACCGTCAAAGCAAGAGACCTTCAGGAGAGGTGATTTATCAACTTGTACTGCCTACTGTGTTCAGGGATGTGGTGCTGAAGTCCTTACACGATGACATGGGACATGTTGGCATCGAGCGCACAACTGACCTGTTGAGGACCAGGTTCTACTGGCCGAAAATGGCTGGGGACACAGAGCAGTATATTAAAAACTGTGGAAAATGTGTGACACATAAGAGTCCCTGTCAGAGGGCTGCACCCTCCATCAAATACAAAGCAACGGTCCTATGGATTTGGTCTGTATAGATTTCCTTTCCGTAGAACCAGACTCCAAGGGTATTGGCAACGTGCTGGTGGTCACTGACCATTTTACCCGCTATGCTCAAGCCTACCCAACCAAGGATCAAAAGCGCTCACAGTCGCACAAGTGCTCAATGAGAAATTCTTTGTACACTATGGGTTGCCGACAAGAATCCACTCAGACCAAGGCAGAGACTTTGAAAGTCAGACAATTCAAGAAATGCTGAAGCTGATGGGGATACGAAAATCCAGAACCTCTCCATATCACCCACAAGGAGACCCGCAACCAGAACGGTTCAACCGCACCCTTCTGTCGATGCTAGGCACCCTGAGTCCTGAGAAGCGGAGGCGGTGGAGTGAGCAAGTGCCCCACGTAGTGCATGCCTACAATAGCACTAAATCAGACGCCACAGGCTACAGTCCGTATTACCTAATGTACGGGAGAGAGGCAAGACTCGGTGGATGTGTGCTCGGGACAAATCCTGATAGCTGTGATGAAAAAAGCCACTCAAGGTATGTGTCTAACCTGAAAGAAGATCTACGGCAGGCATACAAACTGGCTGCGGCCGTTGCCGACAAGACACATCAGCGCAATAAGAGAGCGTACGACAGCCGGGTGGGATCTCAGGCGCTGGAATCGGGCGACAGAGTGTTGGTGAAGAATCTCGGACTCCAAGGCAAGCACAAGCTCCAAAGCCGATGGAAAGACATTCCTTATGTGGTCGTGAGTCAGATGCCCAACTTACCTGTCTATCGAGTGAAGCCCGAAGATGGAAGAGGTGGCGTAAAAACTTTACACCGAGATCATCTTTTACCCATTGGGCAACTCGTGAGGATGCCAAGGGACGAAAGCGACCACAGACAACCAGCAAAGCCACAGACAAGAAGTGACACAAAGAAGAAGCAACTTGTAAAACAGTTTCAACCTAGAATGGAAGAGGAGGACCTCACAGACTCATCTACAGAATCCGAGTATGAGAGGCCAACCCGAAGATCTTACCGTACTTACCTTCAGGACATCTTGCACAACCGTAGAGCTGCACAAGAGCAGGCAGTTGTCCCACCAGATGAAGAGGAACGGTTGGGTGTTAGAACTGAAGATACCGATGACGAGGATCAAAGTGGTGAAGAAATGGAGAGCGGGCCTCCAAATGAGTCAGCTCAAGAGTCACCATCAGATCAAGAGGAGGGTCAAGCTAGGAGTACTGACGAGGGGACTAGTTCTTCTCGAAGAACAGTAGCTAGACCTAAGAGAGTAGTGAAGCCAGTGGTCAGACTTACTTATGATGAGCCAGGAAATCCAGAGATCATCCTATAACTATAGTGCACAGAGGAGTCACAATCAAAATAGGCCGTGATTAATGTACCACACATAAATTACACCTCATATGTTCTGGAACCTTACGAGTTTGTGTTGTAGGTGAATGAGGGCATTCACACGTTCAGTAGGGGAGGTGTAACCCGGTGGTTAAAAAGTAATAGCCTATAAATGCTTCTAACAGTGTTATAAAAGGGTCTTTGTTTATGTTTTATTATTCTGTTTAGTTTGTGTTTTAATTTGGAATATTGTTTTGGAAGTAAAGAAAAAAACTAAGTGTAAGGTGGGTGAAAATGCTCATCTGGATTGTGGGGTTATATTGTGGTTGTGGGATACTGTTGTGTGATTGGACGAGAGAATGGGAACACCTAGGAAGGCGGGCGGGGAGAGAGAGTGCGACGAAGGAGGAAGCGGTGAAAAAGAACGGGCGGCGAGACTGGAGAGAGGAGGAAAGAAAAGAGGTGGAAGCGAAGCTAAAAATTAAAAACAGTTTAATAAGGTGTCACCACGATACCACGATAAATACTGTTTTTAGGCAAACTGAACATTGCTGGCAACTCGCCGGTGAAAGTGTTTTTGCCCGAGCGGTGCGGTGCTACTTGGCGGTCTGAGCATCGAGCTAACGCAGCTCGTCGTGCAGGGACTGAGGACGGCCACATGACTGCTGGACTAGCGAGTCTGCCGCGTCAAAGAGCTCCGTGCCTACGTACAAGTGTGTGTGCCAGTGACGCCCAACGGAGGAGGCCGTCGCCAAAGAGTGGTTGGGGTGAGCGAGAGACACGATACCGGAGAAGAGGCTAGCCCGGCCGCTAGCTAGGATCGCGGGGTTTTTAACCGTCAACGCCACCGACCGTGCCATTCGCGCGCTCCGAGGGGGAGCGAAGAGGGTTCCAATCAGCAACCGGTATCCTTCAAAACAGGCCTGCAACGGGGGTTTTATTTCATTTATTTACTTTTATTTGTAGTGTTAGCCGGCTTAGGAAAAAGACTGACTGACGTGTACTATTTCTGTTGAATTTGTGTGACTGAAAACATAACTGTGTTTTTTTATTTTTCAAAGGTACCATCATATTTGGCGGTATTGTCTTTATTTGTGATTTTTTCTATAATACAGTGTGTTATTTTTTTATACTTACGTGTGTTGGTGTTTCCTTAAGGGTTGTTTTGCACATTCATAACATTGTTCATAGCACATAAGAAATAAGTTAGTGAGAACTGACATTGATTATAACTTGGGAGCGTTGTCCTTCATGGTAAAGGGGGATAAGAAGCGCTACACTGTAATCTATCTAAAATATTGGCAAGTGCCTTTGCAGAGAGTTTGATAACTCGCTTCCCACTCTGTGGGTCAACACCGCTCATTACACTACCAGGTTTACTAGCAGTGCGCACATTAGACCCGGTACCGTCCGACGTCGCGTCCCGCGTCTCCATCCGAAATAGTCAATTAATTAACCGATCGCGCGACACAGGATACACAGTTTATTGTCCCCCACTTCGACTACCAATGCATTGGATTTGTGTCAATTTTGTGTGCACACAATTTATAAATGGCCATATAGTGTAGCGCTACAAATACCTCCTCCAGCGTTGGGCGCCTTGCGGTGATCCAATGGTGTTCAAGAGCTCCAGCTCCGCATTAGCATTGCAGCTCCCGCACTTGCATACCAATGGCCGTCGTCGCTCTCCAAACGTTGACGTACATCCAGACAATTTCCAGCAGCTCGACTCGTCCTCCGAAGCAGCCTCCTGACTGTCCCCAACGTGCCGAAGATTCCACGAACTTCCAACTAGAGCGGTTTTTGACTAATGTTGGAGCGAAGCCTAGTGCTTTGCTTCTTCGATGCTTGACCCTTAAATTACCTGGCTGACGCGCCCGCTAGTGTTGCTATATATTGCTTCGGAAAAAACGATCCTTAAACCTCTTTGCGATGAAAGAAGGCTTTCCACTTTTATTCCAGTTCCATTTTCCCAAGCAGACAAAACAAACATTTCGCGGCAGAGCGGTCAAAAACCATTTGCTCTTCCGGGTCAACAACACCTGACGACAATAGTGACATGGCTACCTTTATACCCCTAAACCAAAAACAATACCGGAACACAGCGACACCCACAGCATAAAGAGTGTAACAACAACTGTCTCACTGGCTCAGATAAAAACAACAACATTTTGGCTGCTACAGTCAATAAGAAACATAATGTGTCCAAATGTGGCCTTGAACCTTCAAACCTTCCTATGACGTGTCGGTCCTCGCGGCTCTGAGTTCTGCCACTGAGGGTCGCTGTTTGAGCAGTTTTTGCTTGTTTGGTTTTGTTTGTAGCCACAATGCAACCATCAGTTGTATCATACTGGGAAGTTGATCTTTCTGCCCTGCCAACAAGACATTTCCAGCAAATAGAAAAACTATGTCAAAATAATAATCATGCTGAAAATAAATCAATCCTCCCTCTCTCTCTCTCTCTCTCTCTCTCTCTCTCTCTCTCTCTCTCTCTCTCTCTTACACACAGCATCATGTGACTTCCTGGAAATGTGGGAGCAGTTGAGGTGGCTGGATGGGAGGATCCACAGTGAGCAGCAGAAGCAGGAAAAGAAGCCTAAAGTGAAAGTTGTTCTGTGTCAGGCTCCATTTTGAGGCAAAGCAGCAGCAGCAGCAGCAGCAGCAGCAGCAGCAGCAGCAGCAGCAGCAGCAGCAGCAGCAGCAGCAGGTGAGTCCTGACTGACTGAATAACAAATTCAGTGTGACACTTGTCAACAATGTGACTTCAGTCTGGTTGATTTCTTCCTGTTCTCTCGCTCCCAAGTGGAAGTCAGAGTGTTCTGAGCTCACTGCCTCACTTCCTGTTTGACCTCCAGCTCAAGATGAGTGTTCGAGTGGAGGAAGAGGAGGACGGAGCAGCAGCGTCTCCAGGGTTCAGCTGTGTGTCTCTGAAGAGTCACCACTCCAAAGATTATCCTCCACTCTTCAGTAATGAACCTGGACCTCCTGAGACACAGTAAGAACACTTAGAGTGACTCTGTCACTGGAACTGCTGTTTGACTCACTGTTCAAACTGTTGGTCGTCTGGAAAAACTGCAACCTGATGTGAGAGGAGCAACCCTCTTTCTTCCTCCTGACTGGAAACAGCAGTGTGTGGAGATTTATTAATGACTCTCAGCAGATCATTGATGAAAGCATCATGTTTTAAACACAGACATCAATGTTTTTGTTGCAGAGTTCAATACAGGACAAAGAGAGCAGAGTCTCCAGGGTCCAGCTGTGAGTCCCTGAAGAGTCACTGGTCCAAACAGGAACCTCCAGTCTTCAGTAATGAACCTGGACCTCCTGAGATACGGTAAGAACTGTGTGTGTGTGTGTGTGTGTGTGTGTGTGTGTGTGTGTGTGTAAAGGTGAAGGTGGAACTGGATCCAGTGACATCAGTGTTGACACTGCAGCTCCTTCACATTTCAAAGTGTTGAAATCCAGTTCAGTCCAAAGCCAAACAAGCATCACTGGAGAGAAACACAACCCAGTGTTGACTTCAAAACTGACCAGAGCTGATGAAATCATTTCTACTGGGCAGACTGGGAGCAGAGCATCATGGGAATTAGAGCTGATTTAGAGCCAACAATTAAAATAAAGTTCATGTCAAAGACAAAATGAAGAATTTCAATAAACAAAGATTAAAAAGTGATGAGTTGATCAAAGTGTCTCCATCCACAGGAGGGGGAAGAAGAGTGGTGGGTGTGGAGCAGCACTGCAACCTGCCAGTCACACCCAGACTGATCACAGTAAGACTGTCCACCTGCACCTCCTTCACTTCTCCCTCTGAGATCATGTCAGGACCGCCAGTGAGAAGATTCACTGAGGGACGTTGAGAGCAAACAGTCACACAGCAGCTTCACCACAGCAGCTGAAAAGTTGTGGAGAGAAAATGATGCTCACACTGTCACACTGATGTTTTCTTCTCCAACCTTTTCTCTGCTCCAGAGGCTGATGGTCTGCAGGAGCTTCTACAGCAGCAGAAGATCAGTCTGGAGAGGAGATGTGAACGTGTGACTGAAGGTGAAGAAGCAGGAAGTCAAACCCTCCTCAACAGCATCTACACTGAGCTCTACATCACTGAGGGACTGAGTGAGGAGGTCAACAGACAGCATGAGGTCAGGCAGCTGGAGACCAAGAAGACCAAGAAGATCCTCCACGACCGTCCAATCAGGTGCAGCCAGATCTTTGAAGTCTCACCTGAGCAGCAGGGACTCAGAGTCAGAGTGGTGCTGACCAACGGCGTCGCTGGGATTGGAAAAACCTTCTCTGTGCAGAAGTTCACTCTGGACTGGGCCCAGGGCCTGGAGAACCAGGACCTTCATCTGGTGCTTCCTCTCTCATTCAGGGAGCTCAACTTGGTCAAAGAGCAGTACTACAGTCTTCTGGAGCTGCTCCATGTTTTCCATCCAACGTTAGAGAAGCTCACAGCAGAGCAGCTGCATGTCTGCAAACTTCTCTTCATCTTGGACGGCTTGGATGAAAGCAGACTGGCTCTGGACTTTGAGAAGAACCAGGTGGTGACTGACGTCACTCAGAAGAAGTCAGTCAGCATCCTGCTAACAAACCTGATCAGAGGAGATCTGCTTCCCTCGGCTCTGCTGTGGATAACTTCCAGACCTGCAGCAGCCAATCAGATCCCTCCGTCATGTGTGGACAGGCTGACAGAAGTACGAGGCTTCACCGATGACCAGAAGGAGGAGTATTTCAGGAGGAGGTTCAGAGATGAAGGAGATGTGTCCAGCAGGATCATCTCCCTCATCAAGGCCTCCAGGAGCCTCCAGATCATGTGTCAGATCCCGGTCTTCTGCTGGATCACTGCCACAGTTCTGGAGAGCATGTTGAGCTCAGAGCAGAGAGGAGAGCTGCCCAACACCCTGACTGACATGTACTCACACTTCCTGCTGGTCCAGACCAAGACGAAGCAGCACAAGTATGGAGGAGGTCCACAGGAGCTGACGGAGGCTGACAGGGAGCTTCTTCTGAAGCTGGGCCAGCTGGCATTTGAACATCTGGAGAGTGGAAACATCATGTTCTACAGTGAAGACCTGGAGAAGTGTGGTCTCAGTGTGACTGACGCCTCTGTGTACTCAGGAGTTTGTACAGAGATCTTCAGAAGAGAGAGTGTGATCTTCCACAAAACCATCTACTGCTTCGTTCATCTGAGCGTCCAGGAGTTTCTGGCTGCAGTCTACATCTTCCACTGTCACACCAACAGGAAGAGGACAGAAGATGTTCAATCTGGAGATTCTCTGGATGAGTTCCTGAAGAGGATGATGGAGAAATCCCTGCAGAGTCCAAACGGTCACCTGGACTTGTTTGTTCGCTTTCTCCATGGACTCAGCCTGGAATCCAACCAGAGACTCTTAGGAGGCCTGCTGGGTCTCACTGACAACCATCCAGGAACCTTAGAGAAGATCATCAACAACCTGAAGGAGATGAACACTGGTGATGTTTCTCCTGACAGAAGCATCAACATCTTCCACTGTCTGCTGGAGGTGAAGGATCAGTCAGTGCATCAGGAGGTCCAAGAGTTCCTGCAGTCAGAGAACAGATCAGAGAAGAAACTCTCAGTGTTCCAGTGTTCAGCTCTGGCCTACATGCTGCAGATGTCAGAGGAGGTTCTGGAGGAGTTGGACCTCAGCAAGTACAACACAACCATGGAGGGAAGATGGAGACTGATTCCAGCTGTGAGGAACTGCAGGAAAGCTGTGATACGTTTAAGAAGGTATGTAAACACTGTGTGTGTGTGTGTGTGTGTGTGTGTGTGTGTGTGTGTGTGTGTTGAAACTCTATGTGCTGTCATTCTTGGCCAGGTCTCTCTTGTAAAAGAGATCTTGGATCTCAAAGGGACAAACCTGGTTAAATAGTTATAATAATAATTCAACTACAGAAAAGAGTTGTCAGAATAATAAATAAAGTTCCCTAAAGAACAAATCAATGATTGATAGAGTCAAAGATCTTCCAATTCATAGATATAGTGGACTTGAAAACATTAGAAATACTATTTCCAGGAAAGAATGAAAATCTTGCGCTCAGTATTCTAAGTTTTTTAAAGTGAGAGAAAATCAATCCATGTTCAGAGGGTTGAGTGTCTTTGAATGATGGAAGGTGAGAACCATTGTTAAATATAGATGTCTTTCTTTTTTGGGAGTTCCATTTTGGAATGGGATCAGTGACCATTTGAAAATGTGTGCTTCTTTGTTGTGTTGAAAAAATCTTGATGGGCAAAATACTTGATGATGATGAGGATAAATGATTGAATTGTGAGTCAATGATGAAGAATAATGTCAAGCATATTTTGTTGAGTTGCGTTCTCTTTTTTCTTTTTGATTTTGTCTGACTAATTATTCCAGCTAATCTTATGGACTGTATAGGAGAGGCAAGAATCAGCTTGGGCTTCAGCCTGCTGCTTTTTCCTTCACACAGTTGTTATGTTTTTGTTGTTGTGAGTCTTTATAATGTGCACATTTGTTTTGGAAGCTTCTTTTTCATTGTTGTCAGTTGATTGCACAAGATTGATTGAATTTACACTGTCAACCAAAATCAACTATTCAATCATTCATGATGATGATGATGGTGATGATGATGATGATGATGATGATGATGATGGTGATGGTGATGATGGTGATGATGATGATGGTGATGATGGTGATGATGATGATGGTGATGATGATGATGATGGTGATGATGATGAAGATGGTGATGATGATGAAGATGGTGATGATGATGGTGATGGTGATGATGATGATGATGATGGTGATGGTGATGATGATGGTGATGATGATGATGATGGAAGCAGCAACTTCTCACTCTGCTCTCCTTCATTCAGTGAACTCTCAGAGCTTCAGTGTGCAGTGGTGTCTTCAGCTCTGCAGTCCAGCCCCTCCCACCTCACACTGCTGGACCTGAGTCTCACCATCCTGAAGAATCCTGGAGTGAAGCTGCTCTGTGCTGGACTGCAGAGTCCAAACTGCAGACTGGAAGTTCTCAGGTCAGTTCCTGCTTTCTACTGGTGGACAGTGTGTGTCAGCAGATGACAACTGGTGTGTAACGCTGCTCAGTGTGAAGACTTTGAAGCAGATATTAAAGACTCATCTAGACAAAGTGGATGTTGTTGATATTTTCATGTCAACAATCTGCAGCCAGAAAAGACTTTGGATGGTGGAAGAAAGTGTGGAAAATGTCTCCAGTCACTTTGGAGCTCAATGGAAGTTGTTGATTGGTGATGAAGGTCACATGACTGAGCAGAAGATCCTGTGAAGAAATATTCGAGGCAGATTAATAGTGCAGCAGTATTTCTTCATCTTGTCCTTTGAATGTGTTTGACTTGTAACGAGACTCTGATGACTGAAAACAGCCACAAGCACACAAAGGACTCACTGATTATTTTCCATCTTCACTGCTGATTGGCTGCACACTGACTGACACTAATATGACCTATTAGCACTAAACTGACACTAATACACCATGGAAGAAATTATATATTGATTCTCTCTTCAGGTTGGAGAACTGCTTGTTGTCAGAGCTCAGCTGTGATTGGCTGCTCTCAGCTCTGAAGTCCAACCCCTCCCACCTCAGACACCTGGACCTGAGTAGGAACCAGCTGCAGGATTCATCAGTGAAGGTGCTGAGTGGTTTTCTGCAGAGTCCAGACTGTAAACTGGAGACTCTGAGGTCAGTTCACCCTCTTCACTCTACAACTTCTATCACTCTTGTGATTGTTGTCATGATTTTCACTTCACTGCTGTTGGAAATTCAATTTGCAGTCACTGCTTTGTGTTTGAAATGAGTGAAACTGGGTTTAAAGGTACAGTGTGGAAAATCGTGCCATCTAGTGGTCAGATTTCAGATTGCAGTGCTTACTTGCTGGCCCTCCCTCTCCCCTTCTTGCCAGTGAACTACGGTGGCCTTCCAGCATCATAAAGGATGTGGTTGACAGCAAAGGTGTCTAGTTCTCTGTATAATGATAAAGTTCCATCAATACAAATAGTACAACCATCTATTAGCATCACAATCAGTCATAGTCACAGCAGACAGTCCAGTGCTAGCATGATTTTCAGTTAGCGCTAGCATTAGCCACCTGTATGAGCACTCAGATACTAGATCCAGCTGGACTCAGCAGAAGGTCAAGTGTCAATGCAGGTTCTATCATCTCAGTCAGTTCAGTATTGATGAGCAAGATGCAGAAAAGATTCCACTGCATTTCAGTCACTTAATAACCATTTGTTCTCAGCATTTGCTTTATTAGAGGATTCCAGCCTCCAACCATCAATATGAAACTGTCTCTCAAACTGATCTTCCCAACCAGCCGCCTACAAACATGGCGGTGCAAGATGGCCACGACCTTTGACCTTCTGTCTGTTTCTATAAAGAACCGTTCTAACGGCAGGGAAACCACAGGACTTTTATTTTCTACTAATCAAAGACTTCAAACTATATTGATGGTTGTATATGAAGCTTTCAGCAATAAATCTGCACTGATTTTACACACTGAACCTTTGAGGCAAAATGAATCAATGAATTCCAATTGTTAACAGCTGATCAGTGGTCACATGACTAGACAGGTTGATACAAAATATTTTATTGTGGTGATTCATGATTTCAGTTTTATTGTTGTGCTTCTGATTGGTTTAATGGACATTAATTAGTTATAGACATTAGCGTTTTTAATTTCAAATCGTGATGAAAACTCCACTCACTCCATCATTTATTCTCTATTCAGGTTGTGGAGCTGCAGTTTGTCAGAGCTCAGCTGTGATTGGCTGCTCTCAGCTCTGAAGTCCAACCCCTCCCACCTCAGAGAGCTTAACCTGAGTAGGAACCAGCTGCAGAATTCAGGAGTGAAGGTGCTGAGTGGTTTTCTGCAGAGTCCAGACTGTAAACTGGAGACTCTGAGGTCAGTTCACCCTCTTCACTCTACAACTTGTATCACTCTTGTTATTGTTGTCATGATTTTCACTTCACTGCTGTTGGAAATTCAATTTGCAGTCACTGGTTTGTGTGTGAAATGTATGAAATTGGGGGGGGGGGGGAACTAAACTAATGTTTTCCACGGTGGAACAATGAACAAAAAGTGTTCAGTCGGTTGTAGCTCAGTCCAGTGGTGGCCAGTGTTCACTGTTGGCCACTTTTGGCTGTAGAATCGTTCAGCGAGTCGCTGCGGAACGATGGTGTTGATGTAGTCAATTTCAAAGGAGATGGGAGCACAACACAAATGAATGAATGGTTATTTGCACAACAGAATAACTTGATAGAAATCAGAGGGATTGTAGATGATAAAAAGTTCATTTTCTTTATTGGATGTTACAAAAGTGGTTTGCTAGAAAAGATATTTGCACAGCAGAAGAGTGAAAGTATTCTTGTTTAAAAAGTAATGTTCAGGATTTGATGCCACAAAGAGTGATTTGCTAAAGTTGTTTATTTGAACAACATAAATGATTTCATAAATGAAGAGAAAAGTGAATTGAATGTGAAATGAATGTTGATGATAAAAAAAGAATGTTGGTTTTGATATCACAAAAAGTGTTGTGCCAAAGGTCAAACATTATTTGCACAGCAGAAATGCGTAAAGCTGGTGAGAGGAATGTTCATCTTTTATGTTGTTTCAGTAAATTTGAAAAAAAATATTTAGTCACCATTTTGTCTGGGTGGGGGGGGCATAAAAATTTTCCTCCTCCAAGGTGGGGCGCTACAGAGAAAAGTTTGAGAACCACTGGTCTAAAGGCACAGTGTGTAAAACCCTGCCATCTAGTGGTCAGATTTCAGATTGCAGCGCTCATTCACTCACCCTCTCTTCCTCCCTCTCTTTTTCTGTAGTGTCAGATTCTGAAGTCGACATTTCACTTTGATTTTCAGAGTGATGACACCCTGGAAAAACTCTCCATCATTTATTCTCTATTCAGGTTGAGGAGCTGCAGGTTGTCAGAGCTCAGCTGTGATTGGCTGCTCTCAGCTCTGAAGTCAAACCCCTCCCACCTCAGACACCTGGACCTGAGTGAGAACCAGCTGCAGGATTCAGGAGTGAAGGAACTGAGTGGTTTTCTGCAGAGTCCAGACTGCAAACTGGAGACTCTGGGGTCAGTTCACCCTCTTCACTCTACAACTTGTATCACTCTTGTTATTGTTGTCATGATTTTCACTTCACTGCTGTTGGAAATTCAATTTGCAGTCACTGCTTTGTGTTTGAAATGAGTGAAACTGGGTTTAATGGTACAGTGTTGAAAATCCTGCCATCTAGTGGTCAGATTTCAGATTGCAGTGCTTACTTGCTGGCCCTCCCTCTCCCCTTCTTGCCAGTGAACTACGGTGGCCTTCCAGCATCATAAAGGATGTGGTTGACAGCAAAGGTGTCTAGTTCTCTGTATAATGATAAAGTTCCATCAATACAAATAGTACAACCATCTATTAGCATCACAATCAGTCATAGTCACAGCAGACAGTCCAGTGCTAGCATGATTTTCAGCTAGCGCTAGCATTAGCCACCTGTATGAGCACTCAGATACTGTAGATAGATCCAGCTGGACTCAGCAGAAGGTCAAGTGTCAATGCAGGTTCTATCATCTCAGTCAGTTCAGTATTGATGAGCAAGATGCAGAAAAGATTCCACTGCATTTCAGTCACTTAATAACCATTTGTTCTCAGCATTTGCTTTATTAGAGGATTCCAGCCTCCAACCATCAATATGAAACTGTCTCTCAAACTGATCTTCCCAACCAGCCGCCTACAAACATGGCGGTGCAAGATGGCCACGACCTTTGACCTTCTGTCTGTTTCTATAAAGAACCGTTCTAACGGCAGGAAACCAGAGGACTTTTATTTTCTACTAATCAAAGACTTCAAACTATATTGATGGTTGTATATGAAGCTTTCAGCAATAAATCTGCACTGATTTTACACACTGAACCTTTGAGGCAAAATGAATCAATGAATTCCAACATTGTTAACAGCTGATCAGTGGTCACATGACTAAACAGGTTGATATAAAATATTTTATTGTGGTGATTCATTATTTTATGATTATTGTTATGCTTTTGTTTGGTTTAATGAACATTACAGTGTTATAGACATTAATATTTTTTAATTTCAGAAGGTGATTAAAGCACACACCATCATTTATTCTGTATTCAGGTTGGAGGGCTGCAGTTTGTCAGAGCTCAGCTGTGATTGGCTGTTCTCAGCTCTGAAGTCCAACCCCTCCCACCTCAGACACCTGGACCTGAGTATCAACCAGCTGAAGGATTCATCAGTGAAGGTGCTGAGTGGTTTTCTGCAGAGTCCAGACTGTAAACTGGAGACTCTGAGGTCAGTACTGGTTTGGAACCAGTGGATGATGGTTTCAGCACCCAAGCCAGTTCATCACACATGTTGAATAAACATTGAACTGAAGGTTGATTCATGTCAAAATGACATCCAGAAATATGAAAACTTCAGTCTGTTCATGTTTGAAATTTAAAACAGGTCCTCAGTGGTCATGTGACCAAACGTCATTTCAACACACAGTAGTTTTGGACTGAGGATTTAATTTCAAGGTGACATTTTCTGTCGTGTCAGATTCTGAAGTCGACATTTCACTTTGATTTTCAGAGTGATGACACCCTGGAAAAACTCTCCATCATTATAAACTCTCCATCATTTATTCTCTATTCAGGTTGAGTTTGTGCTGGTTGTCAGAGCTCAGCTGTGATTGGCTGCTCTCAACTCTGAAGTCCAACCCCTCCCACCTCAGACACCTGGACCTGGGTCTCAACCAGCTGCAGGATTCATCAGTGAAGGTGCTGAGTGGTTTTCTGCAGAGTCCAGGCTGTAAACTGGAGACTCTGAGGTCAGTTCACCCTCTTCACTCTACAACTTCTATCACTCTTGTTATTGTTGTCATGATTTTCACTTGACTGGGCCCTGTTGCAGGAAACTAGGATGAGGGATTAAGCCGGGATATCTTGGTTATCCTGGATCAATTGATGTGTGATCTGGTTGCACAACAGTGGGATAGGTGGAATTGAGATATGTTCTGCTAGAAGTTACCATGGAGATTTATTGTGTGGAGTGAGCTGCTCCAGACCAGGCTGAGTTCCAGGATCTATTTCATCCTTGTCTCAGTCAACAGTCACCACCAGTGGAAAGCAGTGCTTCTTCCACTCAACACTGCACATTGTTATCACATTCACCTCCAGCCACTGTCATTATTTCAAGCTTCGGAATCTTTTCATTTCAATCATGATAGAGAAATGAGTTGAGATCATGTTGCAATCATTGGATCATTTCTAACATGACTTCTACTTTGCCATGCATCCTATATAAAAATACACATCCCATAGAAACATGAAGACACATTGTTACGAACCCAGCTGGTCAATATAAAGCCAACACATTATATTGTAGAAAATCATCAGGAGTGACGAAAGCAGAGATCTCAGAAGTTCATGCTGTGAGATGGACCTGCCAATAGCCTTTTAGCAAATTGAGTTTGCTCACAAACTGGGCTGAGCCAATATTATCAACACTATTCTCCATACGTGGAAGAGGATAGGAGTCAGGTACTGTGACTGCATTGACCTTTCGATAATCGGTACAAAATCTGTTCTAACAAAACCCATCGGTTTCAGGTTAGCAGGTTTAGGGGAACCAGAATTCTTTCTTTTTAACTGAAGACACTCCTTTGCAACATGACCCTTAGCCTTAGCCAGTGGAACCTTACCCTTAACCCTCCCAGTGACACAAAATCATTTACCTTGCTAGACATGCACCACTTGTCGAACAGGTGGCCTTCTCCAACTGAAACTCCAGCTCGAGCCTGTGTAGAGCGAGCCGGTGCTCGTGCTCGGCTTTCTGAGCTCTCTCCCTTGCTGCGGTTTCACGTTTCTCTTTCTCCACTCTATCCTCCCGCTCTCTATTCAGAGGGGCTAGGCGCACTTTAAGCTTCACCTCATCAAATGACCCCGTTGGGGTCGGTGTGAAGGCCGTGGTCTCCCTCCTTGGTGAGACCGCCGGTGACCCCCGTGTCTCCACAGTTTCAGGGTGGGCTGTACCAGAAAGATCTGCCTCTGGAACATGGCCCAAGACACCTCGCTGCACTAAACCCTCAAAAACAAAAGGTTTGATTTCCCTTTTTAATTTAAGTTTGCCAAGGTCAATGC
Source organism: Thamnaconus septentrionalis (assembly GCA_009823395.1). Taxonomy (NCBI): domain Eukaryota; kingdom Metazoa; phylum Chordata; class Actinopteri; order Tetraodontiformes; family Monacanthidae; genus Thamnaconus; species Thamnaconus septentrionalis. The sequence goes on along the minus strand of CM020520.1, from coordinate 16,153,046 downwards.
CATAAAATTGGGCGATTAAGATTAATTCGGCCTTGCGGCATGATTCAAAAGCTCCCCTTGATGGATTTAAAGCAAACCCAGAAGCCATTGTGCCAAACGCACAGTCCTTACCTTTTTAAGATAATCGGACTTACCACCTAGCTACAGTGCAATACCGGTACCTTGTCAATACAATATTTGCGACCCCAATGCTCAACAGTATCCCGGACGAGCCCCCACTTATGTTGAGAACCCAGCTAGTCTAGGGTCAAGGGTTGCAACATAAATTAAAAACCAGAGGGCCGGCAAGCGTTGAGGAGGCAAAATAAGAGCGTCAACACAGGATTAAGAGTAGGAATGTGTTTTTACTCTTGTTCTTTTTTACGAAGCTATTTACAAGATATACACCAGGGGCACAGGGTCAAAACGTACCAAAACAAAATAAGCCACTGCCAGGGGACCATGGGTGTTGCCAAAATAATAATCTCAAGCAGCTAAGGGGACACACACACACACACACACACACACTAACTAACTAACATTCCAAGAAAACAAAAGCCTGCCTGCCTAACTACTCTGTCCGTGCGAATTAAATACAAAGGTGGCAACCACCCCTTACCTGGTGTGACTAACAAAGTTGGAAGCCTACGTGATGCCTGTGTATGGAGGCCCCCTTTCTTACCTGTCCCAAGGCAGGGCATACAAAATGGCAAAACTAGGAGAAACAAATGGGAGCTACTTCACTCGGTTTGGCGCAACGGTCATGTGGCTGGTGTGAATCATGGAGAGAGCGAAAAGGGCTGGACCCAGCCCTTTTATAGAGCAGCTGATGGGTGCTCTGACGAGCAGCAGGTGAGGTGGCTGGGAGATGCAGCAGATGATGGTGGTGATGGCGAATTCAGGCCTGCAGGGAGCGACAGAGGGAGGGAGAGAAAGAACAAAACAAACCCGAGAAACACCGTACAACTAAAACAAGAAGTGGAACGTAGCACACATCAAAGAGTAACATGAGGTTGTTGTTGTGACAGTGGACGGACTGCTTGGCCAAGGGAAGATCCCTTTGGCTGAATGCTTGGTGCGCATGACTATGACCTGGGAGTCTGGGCTTCCAAGCCCGCCCAGGCCGTCTGCGCCGGCCCACATTTTATTGAGCTTTGAAAGTTAGAGAGTGTGAATCCCCGTCCCAGGCGCAAATCCTCATGGAGGCTTATGAGGAGGTCAAAGATGGCCAATCTGTCAGTCCCAGCTCCATAACGGGGGTCTATGGAAGGAAGCCGCGGGCGCACACTGATCCAGGATAGCTTTCACCTGGCTTGATGAATCCGTGTCTTCTCATCCTGGATGGCTTTTAGTGCAACCCATGAAGCCTGGACACACGTGTTGTGGATTGGTTGAACGCGGCTTAGTTGAACGCGGCTTAGTGACTCATCTTGGATGACGGAATCCTACTTTGGTGCAATGGGGCCCAGACAGCAAAATCATCAAGAGCCAGTAATGGACTCCGCAGTGCAGCACTCATTCGCTCTCCCTCCCTCTCCCATTTTATTCTGTAGTGTCAGATTCTGAAGTCGACATTTCATTTTGATTTTCAGAGTGATGACACCCTGGAAAAACTCTCCATCATTATAAACTCTCCATCATTTATTCTTTCTTCAGGTTGGAGAGGTGCAGTTTGTCAGAGCTCAGCTGTGATTGGCTGCTCTCAGCTCTGAAGTCCAACCCCTCCCACCTCAGACACCTGGACCTGAGTGAGAACCAGCTGCAGGATTCAGGAGTGAAGGAACTGAGTCGTTTTCTGCAGAGTCCAGACTGCAAACTGGAGACTCTGAGGTCAGTACTGGTTTGGAACCAGTGGATGATGGTTTCAGCACCAAACACACTTCATCACACATGTTGAATAAACATTGAACTGAAGGTTTATTCATATCAAAATGTCATCTAGAAATATGAAAACTTCATTCAATGTCTAAAGTAAAAAAACAAAAAAATAAAAACAGGTCATCAATGTTCCCTCTAATTTTCCATGTGTCTGGGCATCCACACAAGCTCCTTGAGCACACTGAGGTCCACTGTGAGCAACATCAGATGTGCACGCTGTGGCCACACACCAGTATCACACCTGTTCAAAACCTTGGATCATAGCAAGTTACATGGCTTATTAAAAGAATCAAATTCCAGCAGCAATTTTCATGAGTTTACTTTGAATAGAAGTGATTTGGCCCACTTCAAATGAAAAAGAGCAAAATCTTGTTGTTGATGAGATGTGTAGTGTGTTATATGTGAGAGTCCTGCTTTAACCATAGGAAGAGTCCTGCTTTGGCCTGGCTGAGGTCCAGTTGTGGCCTGGCTGAGGGTCATGTTCTGGAAGAAATACGTGTGCTGTAGCTTGTGATACAGTGTGAATTCCTGTAACTCTTTGTCTGTAAAATATCTAACTACTCACTTTTGTATTAGCATTTCTACGACCCATCAGGGTTTCCTCTAGGACTGTTTGAAACTATGGGGGAGGGGCTTCAGCGTCGTCATCGGCGCCATATTTAACAATATGTTAAATTATTATTAAAGAAAATGTAAATTACTTATCACACCTAACAATTCAACGACCAATGAATGAGCAGTAGTATGCATGTGATAACATAGATTGAAAAATAAGCCGAAGTGATAGCTCATCTCTGAATAGACAAGCTAAGCCAATGTGCTGCTGTTAGCCAGTGAAAATAGAGCGGAGTGGCACCTCTTTGCTTTGTAACGCAATCTAGGTCAGCGCGGCGCTGCAGCCTGGAAGGTTTCTCTGCCTTTTGGACTCATACGGTGCCGGTGCAACTAGAAAGGAAAAAAAAAAATCATCATTCCGATGGCGTAGCGGTGCGCCGCCTAATGAAAGGTCTAATATTAGATATTAATTAATACGTGTCTGTTGAATTTTAGTTTATGCGCTACATAGATTTTCTTGAGCGCTGAGAATGTGCAGGTAGTGCGCGATTGCGCAAGCGCGCAGCTTAGAGGGAACATCAGTGGTCATGTGACCAAACATCATTTCAACACACAGTAGTTTTGGACTGAGGATTTAATTTCAAAGTGACATTTTCTGTAGTGTCAGATTCTGAAGTCGACATTTCACTTTGATTTTCAGAGTGATGACACCCTGGAAAAACTCTCCATCATTATAAACTCTCCATCATTTATTCTTTGTTCAGGTTGGAGAGCTGCAGTTTGTTAGAGCTCAGCTGTGATTGGCTGCTCTCAGCTCTGAAGTCCAACCCCTCCCACCTCAGAAAGCTGGACCTGAGTTGGAACCACCTGAAGGAATCATCAGTGAAGCCACTGATGGATCTTGTCCACAGCAGAGACTATCAACTGGAGAGTGTGAGGTCAGTACTGGTTTGGAACCAGTGGATGATGGTTCCAGCACCAAAGCCAGTTGATCCCACAGCAGAGGTCCAGTGTTCCCAGTCACAGTGTGAGAGGAGGATGGTGACGTCCAGCTGCTCCTCATTCATCCAACATCTGCTGCCAAACTGCTTCTTCTCTCAGTTCACCACTCAATTATTGATCAGTTCATCTTCATCAGGCCTCAGTATCAGTCCAACACTCCATGGTCACATGACCTTCATATGTTCCACACTTGACATGTGACTGAGAGTCTGCTTCTTCTCACCAGTCACTCCATCATCTCCATCAACAGTCAACGTCTCTGTGATGATGCGTTCAAGGACCGTGAGTCCTGACTCCTGCTGTCTCTTCTTCTCTCTACAGGTGGGAGGATTGAGGGAGGATGAGGAGGAGAGTGAAGAGGAGAGCTCCATCTAGTGGTGGCTGACAGAACTACAACAAGTGGAGCTAAACAGCAAGCTGCACACGCACATGCACACACCAGTCGTGTTCCAAGTGGACACTCTAACAAAGTGTTGCACAGTGTGTGTGGGCGTGTCACAACCTTTGACCCCAGTGGAGCCTGGTGGCTGGCGGACTGCTTCTCCCAACAAGCTGCTGTGGTTACTGGGAGAGACGTCCCAGAAGCCACTGGTGGACCTTGCAGTGCCACATATGGACTCTTGGATTGTTCTTGGCCTTCCAGTGAACCACTGCGTGAGCACTGGAGGTGAACCATGACTGACTGCTGTCCTCCTCTCTGGACACCACAATCTCACTTCCCATCTAAAAGTCATGAAAAACCTTTGTGGGTGAGATCCTCTCACCATCTGATCACTGTTGGGAGTGGAGCCTTCAAACACTCCAATGACTGGACACTAATCACAGACTGAAAAGTCCCACCACTAATAAATATATATTTGTATACGTACTCATATAAGTACATCAATGTTTAATGCACCTTTTTTCTTGACCAGTATCATTAAATCTCCACCTGCTTGTGTTTGCATGTTTAGGTAGATTGATATGTATGTAGATCTATGTTAGTAGCTTCAATGTGCTGTGAAATGTGGCATCTTCACAAACACTTCTATCATTTCACTCAGGTGTCTCACCTCAGCAACAATCACAGTTTTTGCTTCTTCATGTTGTTCTTTGATTTCTTGTTATTTTATTTCTTTAGCAGCAGTGAAGCCCACACCACATCCATATTCATCATATGTATACAGCGTAGGATGATCCACCGTCTCCAGTGTCGGGACAGCCTTCTCATTCAGTGCGTTTACATGGCACTAGAGAAATTCGAATTATTGCCTTAGTCCGATTATGATCAGAGTTTGAGAACTCGGATTGAGACACCCAGATAATGCGATTGGAATTCGAATTTCTCTGCCATGTGTACGCCTTAGTCAGACTATTAACTGGACAATGCGAGTGCGCACGCGTCACGCCTCCCTCTCGCGACTCATGACCGCAGAACTACATCGTCTAACAAAGCAGACGGCGCGAAACAACCTGGCAAACGCGAATAAGAATGTTCACATTTGGAGAGAGGATGAGACCGGGGTGATGCTTTCTCTTCTAAAAGAGATGTACATATTAAAATAAATATATATTCGTTTGTGTTTATATTTCTACCTTTTCGTTCACATTTTTTGTAAGTTAGAAGAATTTTAACTTTGTAAATAAAAGCACACCAAAAAGATGTTTTTCTGATTTGTTTTTATTTTGGTAATTTCTCTGTTATTCTGCTGGAAAATTCTGCTTCACTTTCTCAATGTCTGTGGTGAATACATAGAGATCTTGACAGAAGAGAAATCTACTAACAAGCAGAGACTTTTCATCTTTTTCCCAGCATTCTTGTATTGTAGGATATTTTATTGGCATATGAGTGAAAATAAAAGCCTGATGAATGTTTTAACTTCCTTGAGAATTGCACTCTTTTACAAATCTGCTAAATCAGCTGCATTCAGATATTCATGTCTTACATGTTGAGTGCTTAAGTGTATTAAAGGTATTTTAATTTATTTTTTTTTTAAATTAAAGATGAATTTTTAAAATAAGGAAAAGAATAACAGAAAAATTGTTTTAGCAAAATTTTGACCAAAATTAGAAAATGTCCAGTCTAAGTGTTCAACAGGATCCAAATTGACTAAAAAATGCCTTTTTCTATCAGTCATCATTAATGAGAGAGGAAACAAGAGACACTCAAATGTATAGCTTATAACTCATAACTTATCACTCATTCTTTACCTGACATTTTGAAAACATTCAAGACAACTTTGTTCATATTGAACCGAATCATCAATCCACTCATTGAGGCATCTGAGCCTGTTCAGTTTGTCTGAGTGGTGGAGTTGAATTCTGCTGTCCAAACACTGCCAGGAAACACTCCCACTGCTATCTGGATTGTCTTGTTGCTTTATTGCTTCAATTCAACACTTGATCATTGACTTGACATTGTTGTGCAATATAGACTGATGGCATATTTCATGACTTATTGATTGACTATTGTCACATTGAGCCAACAAGCAGAATCCAAAGAGAAAATTCTCTCACAATATTTACATGCATTCATCTGATTGTTGACAAACGGATCAACAGTCAGAAGGTTGATGAGATGGATGAGTTGTTGAAAGGTCAAAGGTCAGGGTGGAAAGGTCCAGAGTGGAAACAGACCTCAGCTGTGTTTCCACAGTAATAAAGTTGTCATGTGGACTAATGACACATTATTAATCTGTGGGATGAATGGGCTGCAGAGGAAGAGAAACAACGTGGCACAAACATCCAGCAGCCGTGGAGACAAACATCAGGTGGACAACAGTCACCAGGAGCACAAACAGGAAGTGGCGTCCAGGCCCCACCCACCCTGTCATTGACAGCCGGAGACACTGGGCAACAAACGTGAAGACAGAAGAAGAATCAAAGGTGAGAATTCAGCTCAGAGTTTCTCTGACGACTTCAGTCACACTTTCATCAACTCAGCTGAACAACCTGAACGAACACCAAGTCCAACATGTAGCGGCTGAGTGAAGGAGGTCTGGACTCTGTGGAGGAGCTCCATGGTTCCAGAGACGCTGTAGAAGGACAGAAGACCTGCTCTGTGGTCCAGGTACACTCCCACTCTGGGGGACTCAGGACCTGAGACATCAGTGCTGATGTTGTTGTGACGAAACTCATATCCAAGTGAGGAACAAATTAAACTCCAGGATTTGTCATTGGATCCAAATACACTTTCCTTTGACCTTCCTGCTCTGCTGATGTTCCTGTAGGCCACAGCTACACCAACCTCTCCCCACCACTCCTCTCTCCACTCCACCTCCCAGTAACATCGTCCAGTCAGACCTTCCCTACTCAGGACCTGCTCCCAGTCAGTGAATCTGTCTGGATGATCACAATAAGACTGAACTTCCATCATGTGTGTCACTTTTCTTTTCTCCACAGATAATAACAGACATTTGTTCACTGTGTTTGGATCCAGAGTGATTTGAGGTGAACATCTGAGGAAGTCCTCTCTGCTCCTGGGTTCTGGTACCTTCAGTAGAACATGAACGTAGCTCACTGTCCATGAGATGTTTGTCTGAGTCTCCATCAGAACTTGCTGTATTTCATCTCTCAGCTTGGTCACAGCTGCTGCCACGTCCTCAAAGTATCTCAGAGGACGGATCTCCAGGCTGGAGGAGTCTGGAGACGGACTGAGTGATGGCAGTGAGGAGAACCTGTGGAGAAACTGGCTGTGGTCCAGTGTGTGTGAGATCTTCTCCAGCTCAGCGTCTCTCCTCTTCAGCTCCATCATCTCCTGCTCCAGCTTCTTCTCAAGCTCTTTGACTCCACTCACTGCTGCCCCCTGTGTGGATCTGACCTGCTGCTGCACCTCAGAGCGTCTTTTCTCCAGCAGACGGATCATCTGGGTGAGGATCTTCTCGCTGTCCTTCACTGCTTTATCAGCAGAGCCGTTGATGGACTCCACCTCCTTCTGAAGCACCTTCAGGTCTTCCTCTGTGTGCTGGATCTTCTGCTGGATCTTCTGCCTGGTCTCCTCCAGCTCTCTCTGCCTCTCAGTCCTCTCTGCTGCTGCTGCCACTGTGTCGTGACCTTTATGATCATCCACACAGCATAGACCACAGATGATCTTCTGATCTGTGCGGCAGAACATCTTCATCACCTCATCATGACGAGGGCAGATGTTCTCCTGGAGTTCCTGGCTGGGTTCCACCAGCTTGTGTCTCTGTAGGGGAGCAGCATCACGATGAGGCTGGAGGTGAGAGTCACAGTAGGAGGCCCGACAGACCAGACAGAACTTGAGGGCCTTCAGTTTCCTCCCAGTGCAGACATCACAGGCCACATCTCCAGCTCCAGCATAGCAGTGATCAGCAGGAGCATCTTGGAGTCCAGTCTTCTCCAGGGTCTCCACTAGAGCTGCTAACAGGGTGTTCTTCTCCAGGACAGGCCTTGGTGTGAAGGTCCTCCTACACTGAGGGCAGCTGTAGACTCTCCTCTCCTCCTCTGCATCCCAGTGGTGTTGGAGACACTTCATGCAGTAGCTGTGTCCACAGGAAGTGGCCACTGGATCCTTGAGAAGATCCAGACAGAGGGAACAAGAGAAGATTTCTGGGTCCAGCTGAGCTGCTGCCTGAGCCATTTCACCTCTGAGAGCCACTGACTGACTGACTGACTGACTGACTGACTGGCTGACTGGGTTCCAACTTCCTGAGAAACAAAACCAGTTTGACTTGAGGGGGAGGAAACGACCAGTCAGGGCTGTGATTGTGTAGCACCTTTAAGCCTTTAGGTTCGATAGGAGTTGCACAAATGAAGCTTCAATAAGGAGCGAGTGTTGGCAGTTGAACAGATGACACTTTAATGTCAGCAAAGTATTAATTAACATAACAATTTAAGTTTTTTTTCTGCTAATAAACAAAATAAGGCACCAAAAAGATAAGAGAAAGAGAAAGGAGGAAAAAGGAAGAGAAAAAAAATAAGAATCTGCAAGACTGAGCTCTCTTGCTCAGAGTCAGTTCAATTTAGCTCAAAAAAATAAAAATAAAATAAAAAAGAGAGTCCAATGTGTGTGTGTGTGTGTGTGTGTGTGTGAAATCAGTATGTCAAAGTCTAGTCAGTCCTTGTCGTCTATGTTCACACTCAGTTGCTGGAAGTGCTACTCGATAGTGTAGAAGTTTGTGTCTTATCTGTTTCCAAAACGAAATTCAGACGATCTGGAATCATGTGAGGGTAGGGTCTGCAGCTGGCCACACTGCTTCTCCTGATCACTCGCTCTCATACGGGTCGCTGGGCTGGGCTCGCCATCTTTGTCAACTCTCTCTCTCGGGGTCGCTGGACTGGGCTCACCAACTTTGTCAGCTCTCTCTCTCCCTTAGCGCTTGGACAGGGACAGGCTTCAAAGGGATCCATAAACAAAAAAACCAACCGGAGTCTCAGGCTACCTCGCTCTCATACGGGTTTCTCCCCTCACCGCTCCCGGTATCGGACGAAACCCGAACTCGTCTATGATGGCCGTAACTGCTTACAGACTTCTCCTTCGGTAGTCTGCTGCTTATCTCTGTGTTTTTTCCTTTTGTTTCCGTCTTTCGTCTGGTCTGCTCTGCTCTGCTGTCTGCCTCATGTGTCAGAGAGAAATGGTGTCTGCTGCAGGTGCTGACTTCACGCGATACCTGGCTAGATCACGGGAGATTAACGACTAGAAACCTGGAACACTGCCATCTACTGGACAATACGAATACTTTTTTAAATAACAAAAACAGAGTTAGTGACCCTATTTTCCATGCTGGTTACATTGGTATTTGCTAACCAAGGTTAGCATTGAGCTCGCTCACAACAACAACAGTCTGCTTGTTGGCACTGGAGGCTTCAATTGTTGGTTATGGTTGTAGCCCACAGCTCCAGTGCTTCACTCAGACTGCATTTCTTTTTCTTTGCGGCCCCGTCTGCTGCTGCTGAGGGAAAGAGGGAGAGAGAGAGAGAGAGAGAGAGAGAGAGAGAGAGAGAGAGAGAGAGAGAGAGAGAGAGAGAGAGAGAGAGAGAGAGAGATCTAGTCTACATATATCTACATGTGGGATACATGTTCTGAGTTATGCATAAAGTCCTATTGGGTCCTGGGTGCACCCCCTCTCCACCCAACCACAACCACAATATCACATTACTGATGTTATTTTATTCAAATAGTTCAAAGTGAACAAGAGCAGAGAAACAATGAGATCAATAAATGACAATAAGTGTAAATGTCACACATCCTTCATCACACAAATACAAATGAATGAAATAAAGTCAATGAATAAAAATACTCATGAGAATGAACATCATCTGAATTTAGTGCTCAGACTGCAGCAGGTTGTTCACTCTGGGTCTCATAGCGTCGAGGCTACTGTTGCATGACATGCACTATTAACGTCACGCATGGAGTCTTTCTCTTCTTCTTCTTCTTCTTCTTCTCTTTCTGAATGGGGCACCTGGTGGTTTTATTGGCCTTTTGTCCATGATACACCATTGACTTCTGTCCGTCAAACAGCCAGAGTCCAGACTGACGTGATGTCAATAAATTCATGGA